>JAAAWM010010211.1:0-35732 GCA_036873465.1 Thinopyrum obtusiflorum
GATAGAAGGTGTACCCAATAGTCTCCTTTGGGTATCCTATGAAGACACATTTCTCCGATTTGGGTTCGAGCTTATCAGGTTGAAACTTTTTCACATAAGCATCGCAGCCCCAAACTTTAAGAAATGACAACTTGGGTTTCGTGCCAAACCACAGTTCATAAGGTGTCGTCTCAAGGGATTTATACAGTGCCCTATTTAACGTGAATGCAGCCGTCTCTAAAGCATAACCCCAAAACGATAGCGGTAAATCAGTGAGAGACATCATAGATCACACCATATCTAGTAAAGTACGATTACGACATTCAGACACACCATTACGCTGTGGTGTTCCAGGTGGCGTGAGTTGTGAAACAATTCCGCATTGTTTCAAATGAAGACCAAACTCGTAACTCAAATATTCTCCTCCATGATCAGATTGTAGAAACTTTATTTTCTTATTACGATAATTTTCCAGTTCACTCTGAAATTCTTTGAACTTTTCAAATGTTTCAGACTTATGTTTTATCAAGTAGATATGCCCATATCTGCCCAAATCATCTGTGAAGGTCAGAAAATAACGATACCAGCCGCGAGCGTCAACACTCATTGGACCGCATAGATCAGTATGTATTATTTCCAACAAGTTTGTTGCTCGCTCCATTGTTCACAATTACCTCATCAGGTTCTACTTTCCTCCCACTCACTTCTTTCGAGAGAAATTCCTTCTCTAGAAAGGATCAGCAACGAATATCTTGCCTTCGGATCTGTGATAGAAGGTGTACCCAATAGTCTCCTTTGGGGGGGGGGGGGGGGGGGGGGGGGGGGGGGGGGGGGGGGGGGGGGGGGGGGGGGGGGGGGGGGGGGGGGGGGGGGGGGGGGGGGGGGGGGGGGGGGGGGGGGGGGGGGGGGGGGGGGGGGGGGGGGGGGGGGGGGGGGGGGGGGGCCATCAAAGGTTTTATTCATGTAAACAGAACAACAATTATTCTCTGACTTTAAATGAATAACCGTATTGCAATAAACATGATCAAATCATATTCATGCCCAACGCAAACACCAAATAACATTTATTTAGGTCCAACACTAATCCCGAAGGGAGAGGGAGTGTGAGATGGTGATCTTATCAACCTTGGAATCACTTCCAACACACATCGTCACCTCGTCATTAACTAGTCTCTGTTCATTTTGCAACTCCTGTTTCGAGTTACTAATGTTTAGCAACTGAACTAGTATCAAATACCCAGGGGCTACTATGAACACTAGTAAAATACACATCAATAACATGTATATCAAATATACTTTTGTTCACTTTGCCATCCTTCTTATCCGCCAAATACTTGGGGCAGTTCCGCTTCCAGTGACCAGTCCCTTTGCAGTAGAAGCACTCAGTGTCAGACTTAGGTCCAGACTTGGGCTTCTTCTCGGGAGTAGCAACTTGCTTGCTATTCTTCTTGAAGTTCCCCATTCTTCCCTTTGCCCTTTTCTTGAAACTAGTGGTCTTGTTAACCATCAACACTTGATGCTCTTTCTTGATTTCTACCTTCGTTGATTTCAGCATCACGAAGAGTTCGGGAATCATTTTTTTTCATCCCTTGCATATTATAGTTCATCATGAAGTTCAGTAACTTGGTGATAGTGACTAGAGAATTCTGTCAATTACTATCTTATCTGGAAGAATAACTCCCACTTGATTCAAGCAACTGTAGTACTCAGACATTCTGAGCACATGCTCACTGGTTGAGCTATTCTCCTCCATCTTGTAGGCAAAGTACTTGTCTGAGGTCTCATACCTCTCGACATAGGCATGAGTCTGAAATACCAATTTCATCTCTTTGGAACATCTCATATGCTCCGTGGCGTTCAAAACATTTTTGAAGTTCCGATTCTAAGCCGTAAAGCATGGTGCACTAAACTATCAAGTAGTCATCATATCGAGCTTGTCAAACGTTCATAACGTCGGCATCTGCTCCTGCAATAGGTCTGTCATTTAGCGGTGCATCAAGGACATAATTCTTCTGTGCAGCAATGAGGATAATCCTCAGATCACGGAACCAGTCCGCATCATTGCTACTATCATCTTTCAACTTAGTTTTCTCTAGGAACATATCAAAAATAAAACAGGGGAGCTATACGCGAGCTATTGATCTACAACATAATTTGCAAATACTATCAGGTACTGAGTTCATGATAAATTTAAGTTCAATTAATCATATTACTTAAGAACTCCCACTTAGATAGACATCTCTCTAATCATCTAAGTGATCACGTGATCCAAATCAACTAAACCATAACCGATCATCACGTGAAATGGAGTAGTTTTCAATGGTGAACATCACTATGTTGATCATATCTACTATATGATTCACGCTTGACCTTTCGATCTCAGTGTTCCGAGGCCATATCTGCATATGCTAGGCTCGTCAAGTTTAACTCGAGTATTCTGCGTGTGCAAAACTGGCTTGCACCCGTTGTAGATGAACGTTGAGCTTATCACACCCGATCATCACGTGGTGTCTCGGCACGACGAACTTTGGCAACGGTGCATACTCAGGGAGAACACTTTTACCTCGAAATTTAGTGAGAGATCATCTTATAATGCTACCATCGATCTAAGCAAAATAAGATGCATCAAAGATAAACATCACATGCAATCAATATAAGTGATATGATATGGCCATCATCATCTTGTGCTTGTGATCTCCATCTCCGAAGCACCGTCATGATCACCATCGTCACCGGCGCGACACCTTGATCTCCATCGTAGCATCGTTGTCGTCTCGGCAACTATTGCTTCTACGACTATCGCTACCGCTTAGTGATAAAGTAAAGCATTACAGGACGATTGCATTGCATAGAATAAAGCGACAACCATATGGCTCCTGCCAGTTGCCGATAACTCGGTTACAAAACATGATCATCTCATACAATAAAATTTAGCATCATGTCTTGACCATATCACATCACAGCATGCCCTTCAAAAACAAGTTAGACGTCCTCTACTTTGTTGTTGCAAGTTTTACATGGCTGCTATAGGCTGAGCAAGAACCGTTCTTACCTACGCATCAAAACCACAATGATATTTCGTCAAGTTAGTGATGTTTTAACCTTCACAAGGACCAGGCGTAGCCACACTCGGTTCAACTAAAGTTGGAGAAACAGACACCCGCCAGCCACCTGTGTGCAAAGCACGTCGGTAGAACCAGTCTCGCGTAAACGTACGCGTAATGTCGGTCCGGGCTGCTTCATCCAACAATACCGCCGAACCAAGGGGGGGGGGGGGGGGGGGGGGGGGGGGGGGGGGGGGGGGGGGGGGGGGGGGGGGGGGGGGGGGGGGGGGGGGGGGGGGGGGGGGGGGGGGGGGGGGGGGGGGGGGGGGGGGGGGGGGGGGGGGGGGGGGGGGGGGGGGGGGGGGGGGGGGGGGGGGGGGGGGGGGGGGGGGGGGGGGGGGGGGGGGGGGGGGGGGGGGGGGGGGGGGGGGGGGGGGGGGGAAGCGTTAGCACAACGCGGTTGATGTAGTCGTACGTCTTCACGATCCGGCCGATCAAGTACCGAACGCACGGCACCTCCGAGTTCTACACACGTTTAACTCGATGACGTCCCTCGAACTCCGATCCAGCCGAGCTTTGAGGGAGAGTTCCGTCAGCACGACGGCGTGGTGACGATGATGATGTTCTACCGACGCAGGGCTTCGCCTAAGCACCGCTACGATATTATTGAGGTGGACTATGGTGGAGGGGGGCACCGCACACGGCTAAGAGATCCAAGGGATCAATTGTTGTGTCTATGGGGTGCCCCCTGGCCACGTATATAAAGGAGAGGAGGAGGGGGGAGAGGGCCGGCCCCTATGGCGCGCCCTGGAGGAGTCCTACTCGCACCGGGAGTAGGATTCCCCCCTTCCATGTAGTAGGAGTAGGAGTCAAGGAAAGGGAAGAAAGAAGAGAAGGAAGGAGGGGGCGGGGGGGGGGGGGGGGGGGGGGGGGGGGGGGGGGGGCGCAGCCTCCTCTCTCTCTTTCCCCTAAAGCCCAATAAGGCCCATATACTCCCCGGCGAATTCCCGTAACTCTCCGGTACTCCGAAAAATACCCGAATCACTCGAAACCTTTCCGATGTCCGAATATAGTCGTTCAATATATCGATCTTTACGTCTCGGGGGGGGGGGGGGGGGGGGGGGGGGGGGGGGGGGGGGGGGGGGGGGGGGGGGGGGGGGGGGGGGGGGGGGGGGGGGGGGGGGGGGGGGGGGGGGGGGGGGGGGGGGGGGGGGGGGGGGGGGGGGGGGGGGGGGGGGGGGGGGGGGGGGGGGGGGGGGGGGGGGGGGGGGGGGGGGGGGGGGGGGGGGGGGGGGGGGGGGGGGGGGGGGGGGGGGGGGGGGGGGGGGGGGGGGGGGGGGGGGGGGGGGGGGGGGGGGGGGGGGGGGGGGGGGGGGGGGGGGGGGGGGGGGGGGGGGGGGGGGGGGGGGGGGGGGGGGGGGGGGGGGGGGGGGGGGGGGGGGGGGGGGGGGGGGGGGGGGGGGGGGGGGGGGGGGGGGGGGGGGGGGGGGGGGGGGGGGGGGGGGGGGGGGGGGGGGGGGGGGGGGGGGGGGGGGGGGGGGGGGGGGGGGGGGGGGGGGGGGGGGGGGGGGGGGGGGGGGGGGGGGGGGGGGGGGGGGGGGGGGGGGGGGGGGGGGGGGGGGGGGGGGGGGGGGGGGGGGGGGGGGGGGGGGGGGGGGGGGGGGGGGGGGGGGGGGGGGGGGGGGGGGGGGGGGGGGGGGGGGGGGGGGGGGGGGGGGGGGGGGGGGGGGGGGGGGGGGGGGGGGGGGGGGGGGGGGGGGGGGGGGGGGGGGGGGGGGGGGGGGGGGGGGGGGGGGGGGGGGGGGGGGGGGGGGGGGGGGGGGGGGGGGGGGGGGGGGGGGGGGGGGGGGGGGGGGGGGGGGGGGGGGGGGGGGGGGGGGGGGGGGGGGGGGGGGGGGGGGGGGGGGGGGGGGGGGGGGGGGGGGGGGGGGGGGGGGGGGGGGGGGGGGGGGGGGGGGGGGGGGGGGGGGGGGGGGGGGGGGGGGGGGGGGGGGGGGGGGGGGGGGGGGGGGGGGGGGGGGGGGGGGGGGGGGGGGGGGGGGGGGGGGGGGGGGGGGGGGGGGGGGGGGGGGGGGGGGGGGGGGGGGGGGGGGGGGGGGGGGGGGGGGGGGGGGGGGGGGGGGGGGGGGGGGGGGGGGGGGGGGGGGGGGGGGGGGGGGGGGGGGGGGGGGGGGGGGGGGGGGGGGGGGGGGGGGGGGGGGGGGGGGGGGGGGGGGGGGGGGGGGGGGGGGGGGGGGGGGGGGGGGGGGGGGGGGGGGGGGGGGGGGGGGGGGGGGGGGGGGGGGGGGGGGGGGGGGGGGGGGGGGGGGGGGGGGGGGGGGGGGGGGGGGGGGGGGGGGGGGGGGGGGGGGGGGGGGGGGGGGGGGGGGGGGGGGGGGGGGGGGGGGGGGGGGGGGGGGGGGGGGGGGGGGGGGGGGGGGGGGGGGGGGGGGGGGGGGGGGGGGGGGGGGGGGGGGGGGGGGGGGGGGGGGGGGGGGGGGGGGGGGGGGGGGGGGGGGGGGGGGGGGGGGGGGGGGGGGGGGGGGGGGGGGGGGGGGGGGGGGGGGGGGGGGGGGGGGGGGGGGGGGGGGGGGGGGGGGGGGGGGGGGGGGGGGGGGGGGGGGGGGGGGGGGGGGGGGGGGCGAGTAAAGAGACTTGCCGGTAACGAGATTGAACTAGGTATTGAGATACCGACGGTCGAATCTCGGGCAAGTAACATACCAATGACAAAGGGAACAACGTATGTTGTTATGCGGTCTGACCGATAAAGATCTTCGTAGAAAATGTGGGAGCCAATATGAGCATCCAGGTTCCGCTATTGGTTATTGACCGGAGACGTGTCTCGGTCATGTCTACATAGTTCTCGAACCCGTAGGGTCCGCACGCTTAAAGTTTCAATGACGGTTATATTATGAGTTTATGATTTTTGATGTACTGAAGGTTGCTCAGAGTCCCGGATGTGATCACAGACATGACGAGGAGTCTCGAAATGGTCGAGACATGAAGATTGATATATTGGAAGCCTGTATTTGGATATCGGAAGTGTTCCGAGTGAAATCAGGATTTTACCGGAGTACCGGAGGGGTTACCGGAACCCCCCGGGGGTTTAATGGGCCATGTGGGCCTTAGTGGAGAAGAGGAGGGGCGGCTAGGGCAGGCCGCGCGCCCCTCCCCCTCTAGTCCGAATTGGACAAGGAGTGGGGGGGGGGGGGGGGGGGGGGGGGGGGGGGGGGGGGGGGGGGGGGGGGGGGGGGGGGGGGGGGGGGGGGGGGGGGGGGGGGGGGGGGGGGGGGGGGGGGGGGGGGGGGGGGGGGGGGGGGGGGGGGGGGGGGGGGGGGGGGGGGGGGGGGGGGGGGGGGGGGGGGGGGGGGGGGGGGGGGGGGGGGGGGGGGGGGGGGGGGGGGGGGGGGGGGGGGGGGGGGGGGGGGGGGGGGGGGGGGGGGGGGGGGGGGGGGGGGGGGGGGGGGGGGGGGGGGGGGGGGGGGGGGGGGGGGGGGGGGGGGGGGGGGGGGGGGGGGGGGGGGGGGGGGGGGGGGGGGGGGGGGGGGGGGGGGGGGGGGGGGGGGGGGGGGGGGGGGGGGGGGGGGGGGGGGGGGGGGGGGGGGGGGGGGGGGGGGGGGGGGGGGGGGGGGGGGGGGTTGATCGGTCGGATCGTGAAGACGTACGACTACATCAACCGCGTTGTGCTAACACTTCCGCTTTCGGTCTACGAGGGTACATGGACATACTCTTCCCTCTCGTTGCTATGCATCACCATGATCTTGTGTGTGCGTAGGAAATTTTTGAAATTACTACGTTCCCCAACACTGAACTAGCCTGATAGGAGTCGCACGTATCTCATTCTCAAGGTACATTGGATGGGCCAAACGTCGGGTTGGCTGAGACCCTGGTTGCCCAGGGGGCGCCGGACATTGCCCGGCTTGGACCAGCACCCATGAGGAGCACTGGCCCGGGGGTTGATTAAGAGACCTCGGGTGCCGGCGGGTCGCTATGCAAGTTTTTAGTTGTTATTAGGCAAACGAAAAATCAATGTTGGGCCTTGCTGGAAGAGTTTTATTCAAAGCGAACTGTCAAGAGGGGCCCATAAACCCTCACCGTGTTAGGGACGCAAAATCAAGGAACATAACACCAGTATGACGGAAACTAAGGCGGCAAGAGTGGAACAAAACTCCAGGCAAAAGGCCGAGCCTTCCACCCTTTACCAAGTATATAGATGCTTTAATTAAATAAGAGATATTGTGATATCCCATGATATCCATGAATCCATGTCCCAACATGGAACAACCTGCAACTGGCAACGCTATAAGAGGGGCTGAGCAAAGTGGTAGCATAGCCAAACAACGGTTTGCTAGGATGGTAGAAAAGGTTAGAGGCTGTTTCATGGCATATTGGGATGATTGATAAACAAGTGGTAGGTAGCAAGACATAGCAATAGCATCGAGACAACTAGCATAGCAAAGATAGTAGTGAGATCCAAGGTGATGGTCATCTTGCCTGAAATCCCGCTAGGAAGAAGAACGAGTCCATGAAAAAGACGAACGGGCGTAGACGAATGAATCCTCACAACCGTAACATTACGGGGACTATCGAGAAGAGCCACAACCGGAAAGAAGCAAACAACATGGTAAACACACAACACATAAACATGACAAGATGCTCGACCAAGTATGATGCTCGACCAAGTATGATGCATGAAAAGGCTATATGATGCTACTCATGGCAAGAGATGATGCATACAAGAACAACACATCAAAGCAAGTTTAAATGAGGCCGAATCAACATACAACAATTCCGGTAAGTCCCCATATGCAAATTTCTAAATTGGTCCAGATTTGAATAACACATTATGTTGAATTTGTTAAATAGCAAGTTAAAGTGCATTAAGATGATCTACACGTCTTTTTAGTCAAGTTACATATAAGGTTCATTTAATTTGGAGCCACGGCCTAGAAGATATGAGCAAAACAAGTTAAACATAGCATTGATGCAAATGCAAGCAAAACAACATCACAAATACTCCAAAACAAGCATGCAACAAGGTAACATGAAACTGCATGCAAAACGAAGCAAGTTTCATATAGAGCATGCTCAAAACGGAGCAACGGTTCAACACATACACCCGAAGCAAGATATAACAACAATCTGCCCAAAACAGCAACTAGGCACTTTGCAACTATCATCACAACAAGCTACAGTAATTCAATGGGCACAAACTTGACATGCACTTAAAGAACAGATAACCTACTTCAAATATTATTAAGGTTAAGGTTCATAGGCATCAAGATTAATCCACCATGAGCAAAGCAAAAGGCAACTTTATAACACAGATTATGACTTAGTGAAAAACAGGGCATACATGTGAGCAGAAATAACATGTTGACATATTGTAGGCATGACACGAACATGCTATAGTGCAATATCATGGCAAAAAAAGCATGACATTAAAGTATAGGTCAAACATGGTAAAACATAATTACTAAGCATCTCCATATAACCTCTAGATCAAAGACATTCATCAAGACAAGTAAGAAAGTCATAACAGATTCCCAGACTTGGTGAAAAACAGAGTATGGCAGAAAACAGATTGATGATGCGTACTTTGAGACAACAAAAGTATATGCTATAGGAACAACTCATGGCATAAAAGGGCATGACAAGCATGTACTTGTCAAGCACTACAAAACATGATCACTAAGCTACTGCTATAAACCACCAGAACATGCTCAAAACATCATGGCAAGATTGCAAACGATAACAGACTCACAGACTTGGTGTACTAAATTGAACATGGCAGGAACAGCGACAAGTAGGCATGTTTGCAAGCTTATGCAACTCATCTCAAGGCGTTTCATCGCATGTGAATATTACCAACAGTAGGATGACATGTTTGTACAGCTACTCATGGCAAGAGCATGGTCATAGGATGCATCGAACACTAGCGATTCACATGGCAAACCGAACTTACTGTTAACAGACTGACAGAACATTATTTAGCAATTTGAGAGCATGGTAATGACAAGCTCCATCAGGCCATAATTGCACCAAAGGGCCTGTATGGATAGAGAATAACAAGATCTACAAAACATCTTCACTGAGCATCTCCAGATTATGCATGCATTCACTAGTAGCATCAAGTTAACATGGCAACCAAATATAGCAAATCATCAAGTCACTGAAATCAGCAACAGCAAGTACCCTACTTTGCATGCTTGTGCTAGTCACCATAGGGAATATAAAAATACATGGATTGCACCACTGTAAATAAGGCATGAAGATGCTTCTAAAACATGTTGACATGATGCACAAGAGATAAGCACACAAAATGCCATGAAAAAGACAAATCAGTAAGTTATGATAATTTCCAGCAGATCATATCATTTAGCACTTTCGCAACGAGGATTAAGGCATCAAGATGAGAAGTAACATACATGCAAACTACACCATCGTGTAGAGCTGTGACGCCCCCGATTCAATCGTACATTAATCATACACGCAAACGTGTACGATCAAGATCAGGTATTCACAGGAAGATATCACAACACAACTCTAAAATAAAATGAGTCATACAAGCATCATAATACAAGCCAGGGGCCTCGAGGGCTCGAATACAAGTGCTCGATCATAGACGAGTCAGCGGAAGCAACAATATCTAAGTACAGACATAAGTTAAACAAGTTGCCATAAGATGGCTAGCACAAACTGAGATACAGATCAAAAGAGGCGCATGCCTCCTGCCTGGGATCCTCCTAAACTACTCTTGGTCGTCGTCAGCGGCCGGCACATAGTAGTAGGCACCTCTGGTGTAGTAGGAGTCATCGTCGACGGTGGCGTCTGGCTCCTGGGCTCTAGCATCTGGTTGCGACGTCCGAGAAGAAGAGGAAAAGGGGAAAAGAGGGAACAAAGCAACCGTGAGTACTCATCCAAAGTACTCGCAAGCAAGGATCTACACTACATATGCATGGGTATCTGTGTAAGGGGCAATATCGATGGACTGAACTGCAGAATGCCAGAATAAGAGGGGATAGCTAGTCCTGTCGAAGACTACGCTTCTGGCAGCCTCCATCTTGCAGCATGTAGAAGAGAGTAGATGGTAAGTTAACCAAGTATCATCGCATAGCATAATCCTACCCGGCGATCCTCCCCTCGTCGCCCTGTGTGAGAGCGATCACCGGGTTATATCTGGCACTTGGAAGGGTGTGTTTTATTAAATATCCGGTTCTAGTTGTCATAAGGTCAAGGTACAACTCCGGGTCATCCTGTTACCGAGGATTACGGCTATTCGAATAGATAAACTTCCCTGCAGGGGTGCACCACATTACCCAACACGCTCGATCCCCTTTGGCCGGACACACTTTCCTGGGTCATGCCCGGCCTCAGAAGATCAACATGTCGCAGCCCCACCTAGGCACAACAGAGAGGTCAGCACGCCGATCTAAATCCTATGCGCGCAGGGGTCTGGGCCCATCGCCCATTGCACACCTGCACGTTGCGAACGCGGACGGAAGCAGACCTAGCCCCCTTAATACAAGCGCAGGCTTACGGTCCAATCCGGCCCGCGCCGCTCAGTCGCTGACCTCAAGAAGGCTTCGGCTGATACCACGACGTTGAGTGCCCATAACTGTTCCCGCGTAGTTGGTTAGTGCGTATAGGCCAGTGGCCAGACTCAGATCAAATACCAAGATCTCGTTAAGCGTGTTATTTTAAAGTAACCGCGGACGCCGACCAGGCCAGGCCCACCTCTCACCTAGGTGGTCTCAACCTGCCTTGTCGCTCTGCCACAAAGTAACAGTCGGGGGCCGTCGGGAACCCAGGCCCACCACTACCTGGATGGAGCCACCTGTCCTTTCAGCCCCAACATCGGAATCACATGCGGGTACTCAACGAGCCGACCCGACTTTAGTCACCACATGTATCATATATTATGTATATAAGTATATACCCGTGATGGGGGGGGGGGGGGGGGGGGGGGGGGGGGGGGGGGGGGGGGGGGGGGGGGGGGGGGGGGGGGGGGGGGGGGGGGGGGGGGGGGGGGGGGGGGGGGGGGGGGGGGGGGGGGGGGGGGGGGGGGGGGGGGGGGGGGGGGGGGGGGGGGGGGGGGGGGGGGGGGGGGGGGGGGGGGGGGGGGGGGGGGGGGGGGGGGGGGGGGGGGGGGGGGGGGGGGGGGGGGGGGGGGGGGGGGGGGGGGGGGGGGGGGGGGGGGGGGGGGGGGGGGGGGGGGGGGGGGGGGGGGGGGGGGGGGGGGGGGGGGGGGGGGGGGGGGGGGGGGGGGGGGGGGGGGGGGGGGGGGGGGGGGGGGGGGGGGGGGGGGGGGGGGGGGGGGGGGGGGGGGGGGGGGGGGGGGGGGGGGGGGGGGGGGGGGGGGGGGGGGGGGGGGGGGGGGGGGGGGGGGGGGGGGGGGGGGGGGGGGGGGGGGGGGGGGGGGGGGGGGGGGGGGGGGGGGGGGGGGGGGGGGGGGGGGGGGGGGGGGGGGGGGGGGGGGGGGGGGGGGGGGGGGGGGGGGGGGGGGGGGGGGGGGGGGGGGGGGGGGGGGGGGGGGGGGGGGGGGGGGGGGGGGGGGGGGGGGGGGGGGGGGGGGGGGGGGGGGGGGGGGGGGGGGGGGGGGGGGGGGGGGGGGGGGGGGGGGGGGGGGGGGGGGGGGGGGGGGGGGGGGGGGGGGGGGGGGGGGGGGGGGGGGGGGGGGGGGGGGGGGGGGGGGGGGGGGGGGGGGGGGGGGGGGGGGGGGGGGGGGGGGGGGGGGGGGGGGGGGGGGGGGGGGGGGGGGGGGGGGGGGGGGGGGGGGGGGGGGGGGGGGGGGGGGGGGGGGGGGGGGGGGGGGGGGGGGGGGGGGGGGGGGGGGGGGGGGGGGGGGGGGGGGGGGGGGGGGGGGGGGGGGGGGGGGGGGGGGGGGGGGGGGGGGGGGGGGGGGGGGGGGGGGGGGGGGGGGGGGGGGGGGGGGGGGGGGGGGGGGGGGGGGGGGGGGGGGGGGGGGGGGGGGGGGGGGGGGGGGGGGGGGGGGGGGGGGGGGGGGGGGGGGGGGGGGGGGGGGGGGGGGGGGGGGGGGGGGGGGGGGGGGGGGGGGGGGGGGGGGGGGGGGGGGGGGGGGGGGGGGGGGGGGGGGGGGGGGGGGGGGGGGGGGGGGGGGGGGGGGGGGGGGGGGGGGGGGGGGGGGGGGGGGGGGGGGGGGGGGGGGGGGGGGGGGGGGGGGGGGGGGGGGGGGGGGGGGGGGGGGGGGGGGGGGGGGGGGGGGGGGGGGGGGGGGGGGGGGGGGGGGGGGGGGGGGGGGGGGGGGGGGGGGGGGGGGGGGGGGGGGGGGGGGGGGGGGGGGGGGGGGGGGGGGGGGGGGGGGGGGGGGGGGGGGGGGGAAGAGGGGGGTAGTGGCTAGGGTTTGACCAGGGTCGCGGGGTCGAGGGAGAGGGGCGAAGGGGGTCTTGTAGTCGAGGGGGAGGCGTGGACGGCCGGCACCTGGCCGAGGCGCCATGGATGGCCTCCACGCCCTCCTGTGAACAGCAGGTGGGAGGACGGCGGCTGGGCTAAGCCTCCCCAGCCACATGGGCCAAAGCGCCCAGTAGTTTAGGTGTTCTTCTTTTTTTATTTTTGTTTACTGTTTTTCTTTTTATCTACTATTTTATGTTAAGTTAATCCGCCAAATTGATTTTGTAAAATTATGAAACTTGGCTCATAATTTTATTGCAATTTTGGACACTGCCACAAAAAGTTTGGAGTTATTTTGAAATTTTTTAAAATCATGTTTAAAACTTAAATGGTTCATTAAGATGATAAGGGACCACTTCATAAATTACTAGGGATTAACTGGTGAGTCAAGTAATGTTGGTTTAATCATGACAATTAGTTAGCGAATACTTGTAACCCAACGAACATTTTTTATTTACCTTTTTAAGAACTAATAATTTGACTTGTATTTTGAATTCGAATTTGAGTTTGATTTGGAACAAAGTGATCATTAGCAAGAAAAATGTGATGACATGGCACCATTAGTGAGTGGTTACTGTAGCTTAACTACCGGGGTGTTACAAATCTCCTCCACTACAAGAAATCTCGTCCCGAGATTTAAGAGGTGAGGGAAAGGGTGGAAAGTTCTGGTTACGAGATTCTAATGGATCTTCTCGGTCTTGGTTGCTCTTCCCGAAGTAGTCGATCCTTTGAGATGATGTCTTTAGTTCTCCACTTCAGGCTACTGTGACAAAGTTGTCATCCTTTTCTTCACGATCTCCATCGTACTTACGGAAAAGGATAAGGGGTATCTTCGAAAGAACTGACCTCTTCAAGGTTGCTTATCTGCTAGCCAACCTCGGGGAAGGTGGCGAAAAGTAACTCTCGAACTGAAACTTAAGAAAATATCGAGAGCAAAGTAAGGAGGTATCGTGGGAAGTTTCGGGCGGGCAGGCAATCGTTCGATGCCTGAAACAGGGCATGAAAGGGTTCAGAGTAATGGGAATAAGTATTGTGTCTGATACTAAAATCAATGATCTTTTGAAAGGTGGCTCATGATCTACATACGAAGCCAAGCATGAGTTTTCACTTTAGAAACATGGGTGTACAGGAGAGTCAATTTTCGATCCTGTGGAACTGTGGGTTATGGGCCCACCATGGGGGTTAAAGGTAGAAAGAGTGGTGACATCTTGCACGGTTATGATAGCAAGGCTTGTCAGAGGATAGTCTGTCAGTTATATCCGCAACAACGTCGGTACCAAGGGCGAGGCACGAAGAGAACCATTTTCCTGCTTGTTGAACAAGGCGGGCCAATAGGCTAAGTTCCCGTCCATCGGTGGTTACCGGAATGTCATCAACAATAGTAACATGGTCTGACTGACAAGGTTGCACACCGAGGTGTTTACATAAGCAGGGAAATATTACTGCTTATTTCATATAGATCACAAGAAAGGATAAACAAAACAATGGAAAGGAAAACATGATTCTCAGATTAAACAGGACAATGGAAAGTAAAAATGTGTATAAACACATATTTCAGGGGTATATCCTTCCCAAGGACAAGCAGAGCATGATATCCACGACATGATAGAAAGTAGGAAACCATTTAGGTAAGGGGAGAGGAATTTCATGACATTACCCAAACAACGGTGTTTGGATAACTGATAAAGAAAATTTAGCATTGTGCTTCAAATGCTCTTATTAATGATCGAAGTACCTCAGACATGCTTCGAGATAGCATTGACATGGCCAGCAAGCAAAGGTCAGACTCTGGATACACAAAGGATCCATCAGGAATGACTTACAGAATAAGTCTTACATTTTCTCTATGGAAGAATGGATAACCTCGCTAAAAAGGAAACTATAACAATAGATCCTCCGGCCAGGTGTGCTAGGCATGACATCACCTTACCAGGTCACATGAAGACCAATGTTGTAACTCTTGGAAAATGTTCCAACCATCATATCTGACCGAGACTCAGATCTGATTGGTGTCAGGACATCTCAGACTCAGAATGGCTGAGAGAAAAAGGTGCAACGCAAATTGACGAGATGACATTGCAAGATTATCGGGAAATGAACTATGGAAGCGAGTTCCAAAACAAGAGTTCAACATTAAACCAACGAGAGGATGAGGAGGTAGCTGATGGAATCAGCGACAATTCATCGAGATTTCCAACAAGATAGATTTCCATAATTATGTGAACAAGGAGATAACATTTGTCAGATCAAATGGTATAATGTTGTATGCTCGAGGAAAACATACACCATTAACCATTGGTTGGAAGGTGCACCCATAATAAGGTGGTGATTCAATAACCAATGACCAATGTTTAGAATGGTGATTCAATAACAATACACAAAGAATGAAACTATCGTTCATTATATTACAAGCAATAAGGTTGCTAGTAATTTTGAATTTTACACATCATAGTTCAATCGTCGGTATTCCGGTTGGAAACAACACGGGGACCAAGAGATGAATGTAGATGGCGGGATGTATCACTTGTACCAAGAATTCTTAAGAGGCGGAGCAATCCTCACAACATCCTTGACATAAAAGACAGTACTACTTCAAGGTAGAACAAAATACAAGCTGGAAAGCAAATTGCATCCATAACATGAACAAGTTTGTGATGAAAGGGAGTAAGAATGTCGTCGGTGGCAACTCATATTACCAAGGGACGAGGATGGTACTTATCATCATGAATTCGATCGATATCCTGAAAGGAGTTAAATTTTGATGATGATCATGACAAATTTTGTCGAGAGATTTCATGAGGATGTAATCGATCAGCGATGACATCAAGTCAAAGGAATGATGAAGCAAGAGGTCATTGGAAGCATAGGTACGACACAAACTCAAAATCGAGCTTGCTGTTCAAGGCGAAATGGTATGACAAGGAAGATCGACGTAAGCTTAGCTCATCATCGAAAGTTGTGCTCCGGATTAAAGACCAGGTAGCACAGTTAAAGTTTAGCATGATAATGATATAGCCGAGCAGGCTAGGACTTACGTGATCGAGTTCAAATTCGTAAGTAATGAAGGTTACCAAGAGTTATTTAATCGCGGTGCAAACTCGATTCACTATTTGGTGTTCTCGGTTGCCGACAACCCAGAACTCGTGGAGTGACTATGACAGGGAAAGGTATTACTCCAGCACAAATTCATAAGATGTAGTGCAATGGCATGATATCCTCGAGATACCAGGGGGTATACTCGAAGGTAGAGCAGACTAGAGGTTGGGTAGGTATATTGATCTGCAGAAGACAAGTACTTCAACTTGTCTGGGAAATGGGATCAAAGAAGAACAATCATGGTCGGAACCATGGTTGCAAAGGACCAAATCCCAGATATAAGATAACTTATACCAAAGGGGTAAATAATTTTAAGAGAAGCTTTAATGATAAGATCTACATCGTTTCCATGGGCATGAAGACAAGTTCAAGGTCGACTCCCACTTCTCCAATGCATGACCATTCATTCACTTCTCGTTATCGAAGTTGTAGTGTTGAAAAGTTATCTAACAAAGCGCAGTAGTATATAACCCATATAACTTTCGGGTTCACACAGATTAGGGAAGGCATAGGTTCAACCCAACGGGGCTTCTTAGGAACATATACCACAAGCTTCAAGAGTAAACATCACCAGCTCGAAAACAGAGCATGGTTGACAAAAGGAGAGGATACAATTTACCAAAGGCATTATGTCTCGGAGAAAGAACTCGCAAGGTGATTAATTATGAAGGACACTGTCGGATAATAATCCAACAGTGGATATGGTGATCCACAATGGAGCTGATGTGAGTATCGATACCCAATCAGAGGAAGAAAGAATGCAAATGCATCGGTTTATAGAACATTTGAATAATTCAACGTTTAAATAGCAAAGGAATTATGATTTTCAAATCAAGGGATCGGGAGCAAACACCCTGATCAAGGATGGCTAAGTTGAATAGACTTAGGGGTATAATCGATGGCAATCTGATTGGCCGAGAACCAGCTCATGTTCGAAAGACGTCTGAGCCGGAAAGATAATTTATAAGGATCAACTAATGATTGCGTGCATTCGCACACATATAGAATCAATGGACTCAAAATGATAGTGACAAAGGATGCCAATAAGATTACTAGACTTATGGGATTAACCATAATGAAAGCAAGCAAGAATTTCAAGAGCAATAGGCTGCTGGGGATTTTCGGAAGATCGAATGGTATTTCGAAGACATTTGTGAAATACAGGAATCAACTGTGGATGAACCGATACTCGGTAAGTGCGAGGAATTATCCGTAGGGGTATTCAGGTGGCAAAGAACTGCAAGGCAGTAGGCATAAAGTATTCTTGAAACAATAGAGAGGATTTCGAGGTATCTTATAATAACAAAATCAACGGGGAATGATTGTATGAATGGCAAGTGTACGTGGTTATCCATAGGGGTTTATCGATGGATGAGAATTACAAAAGCGATGGCACAAAGTCTCGAGAAAACATCATAGAGTATCTTCGAAATCTTCTGATGTAGCAGGCGATCCTCTGTAATAAGGGGCTCTCCGAGTGGATGCGATCACGAGATCCTAATGTTAGAGTTAGCAAATTCATTTAACCCGAATAGTAGAGAGATCAGAGTCCCAGAGTATAGATCGAGGAGTAAAAGATCCTAATACCACCCAATGGCGACGTGGGCCCGTAAGGCACACAGCCATGTTAGTAAAAGTTTTGCAATGACTAGACTCAACTTCGGCCAAGGAGTTTGGAAGGGGGATTCCTACAGGCAGTCGGCTCTGATACCAACTTGTGACGCCCCCGATTCAATCGTGCACTAATCATACACGCAAACATGTACGATCAAGATCAGGGACTCACGGGAAGATATCACAACACAACTCTAAAAATAAAATAAGTCATACAAGCATCATAATACAAGCCAGGGGCCTCGAGGGCTCGAATACAAGTGCTTGATCATAGACGAGTCAGCGGAAGCAACAATATCTGAGTACAGACATAAGTTAAACAAGTTGCCATAAGATGGCTAGCACAAACTGAGATACAGATCGAAAGAGGCACAGGCCTCCTGCCTGGGATCCTCCTAAACTACTCCTGGTCATCGTCAGCGGCCGGCACGTAGTAGTAGGCACCTCCGGTGTAGTAGGAGTCATCGTCGACGGTGGCGTCTGGCTCCTGGGCTCCAGCATCTAGTTGCGACGTCCGAGAAGAAGAGGAAAGGGGGAAAAGAGGGAACAAAGCAACCGTGAGTACTCATCTAAAGTACTCGCAAGCAAGGATCTACACTACATATGCATGGGTATCTGTGTAAGGGGCAATATCGGTGGACTGAACTGCAGAATGCCAGAATAAGAGGGGGATAGCTAGTCCTGTCGAAGACTACGCTTCTGGCAGCCTCCATCTTGCAGCATGTAGAAGAGAGTAGATGGTAAGTTAACCAAGTATCATCGCATAGCATAATCCTACCCGGCGATCCTCCCCTCGTTGCCCTGTGTGAGAGCGATCACCGGGTTATATTTGGCACTTGGAAGGGTGTGTTTTATTAAGTATCCGGTTCTAGTTGTCATAAGGTCAAGGTACAACTCTGGGTCGTCCTGTTACCGAGGATCACGGCTATTCGAATAGATAAACTTCCCTGCAGGGGTGCACCACATTACCCAACACGCTCGATCCCCTTTGACCGGCACACTTTCCTGGGTCATGCCCGGCCTCGGAAGATCAACACGTCGCAGCCCCACCTAGGCACAACAGAGAGGTCAGCACGCCGGTCTAAATCCTATGCACGCAGGGGTCTGGGCCCATCCCCCATTGCACACCTGCATGTTGCGAATGCGGCTGGAAGCAGACCTAGCCCCCTTAATACAAGCGCAGGCTTACGGTCCAATCCGGCGCGCGCCGCTCAGTCGCTGACGTCAAGAAGGCTTCGGCTGATACCACGACGTCGAGTGCCCATAACTGTTCCCGCGTAGTTGGTTAGTGCATATAGGCCAGTGGCCAGACTCAGATCAAATACCAAGATCTTGTTAAGCGTGTTACTTTAAAGTAATTGCGGATGCCGACCAGGGCCAGGCCCACCTCTCACCTAGGTGGTCTTAACCTGCCCTGTCACTCCGCCACAAAGTAACAGTCGAGGGCCGTCGGGAACCCAGGCCCACCACTACCTGGATGGAGCCACCTGTCCTTTCAGCCCCCACATCGGAATCACATGCGGGTACTCAACGTGCCGACCCGACTTTAGTCACCACATGTATCATATATTATGTATATAAG
This sequence comes from Thinopyrum obtusiflorum, assembly GCA_036873465.1. NCBI lineage: Eukaryota > Viridiplantae > Streptophyta > Magnoliopsida > Poales > Poaceae > Thinopyrum > Thinopyrum obtusiflorum. The sequence continues at coordinate 18,706 of JAAAWM010010211.1, forward strand.
TATATACCCGTGATCACCTCCCGAGTGATCACGACCCGAAAGTATAGCATGGCAGACGGACAAGAATGTAGGGCCACTGATGGAATACTAGCATCCTATACTAAGCATTTAGGATTGCAGGTAAAGGTAACAACAGTAGTAGCAAAGACAGGCTATGCAGCAGAATAGGATTAACCGAAAGCAGTAACATGCTACACTACTGTAATGCAGGCAGTAGAGAGAAGGAATAGGTGATATCTGGTGATCAAGGGGGGGCTTGCCTGGTTGCTCTGGCAAGAAGGAGGGGTCGTCAACACAGTAGTCGTACTAGGTAGCAGCGGCGTCGGTCTCGATGTCTAGCGAGAGAAGAGGGGGAAGAAACAATAAATACAATGCAAACAGATGCATATCGATGCATGGCATGACAATTCACGGTGCCAGGTGTGTCCTAACTCGACAGTAGGTGATACCGGTGAAGGGGGAAAACATCCGGGAAAGTATCCCCGGTGTTTCGCGTTTTCGGACAGACGGACCGGAGGGGGAAAGTTGCATGTTTCCTATGCTAAGGATGTGTGGCGGACGAACGGGCTGCGTATTAAGATTCGTCTCATCGTTCTGAGCAGCTTTCATGTACAAAGTTTTTCCATCCGAGCTACGGTTTATTTTATATTAATTTTAAAAGATTTAATCAATTTTCTGGAATTAAATAATTCAAAAATTATATTAAATGAAAATGCTAAGTGCTCCAACTAGAGTGTACACATCAATGCACACACAGGCTGACATGTGGGGCCAGTGGGGTGTTGAGTCAGCAGGGTCAACAGTCAACATTGACTGGGTTGACTGGTCAAAACTGGGCAGTGGGGCCCAGATGTCATTGGGCCATTATATTAAACATATTGTTTATTTTGCCTAGTTAGTGGTGGGGGGCCATTAGTAGTGTGTAAGGTGCTGGGTTAGTGGCACGCACGAGCGCACACATGGGGCGCTCGCGGCCAGCGCCAGCCGCAACACTGGTGGCCGAGCAAGCAGACGGCTGGGCGAGCGGACAGCGCAGGCGTGCGTCGGGGCAATCGGACGGCTGCGGCATGCGACAAGGAGCAGGGGAAAGCAGACGCAGCAGCAGGAAGTAGCGGCAGCAGCGGGAGCAGAAAGCAGTAGCGCTAGCTGCAGCAAGAAGCAGAAGCGGCAACGGCAATAGCCAGCAGCAGCGCGGGCGGGCGCGGCCAAGCCGCGGTGGATGCACGCTCGGGCGGCGCTGGGGCACGGCCAGGGCCGCGCGTGAGCATGGCCACGCGGCGGTGAGCATGAGCGGCGGCCGGAGCGCGAGCAGCAGGAGGGCGGACCGGGCGACAGCAGCACACACGCAGCGGGCATGGCAATGGCCAGAGGCAAGTGCGGGCTCGCGCGAGCGGCTATGGACGTGCGCACCGGCGAGGCGCAAGCGCGTGGGGCGTGGTTGGGCGTCCACGTGCGGTCAGGGGCTTAGGCTGGAGCAGCACGGGCATACGGGCGTGACCACGGGCACGGACGGGCCAAACTCTGGCCATGGCGACTGGTCCTCATGGGGCGGCGTCTACGGCGAGAGATCGAGGGGGAAAAGCGGGGGAATCAAGAGATGACCTCACCGTGGAGGCACAAGTAGGCCCAGTGGGAGCTTAGGAGCGCAGGGTTGGACGAATTTGGAGACGAAAGTTGGCGGCGACCGAGGAAGAAGAAGCTCGATCCGCACGATGTAGAGGCGTCGAACTCGAACGGATGGTCGTAGATGGCGTAGACGAACACTGCGGAGCTCCTGGATTTGTTGCATCAACGAGGGGAGTCCGGTGGCCGCGGGATCGGCGCAGCGACGGCGACGACCACGTCGGGTGCATCTCCAGATCGGGGAGGAGAGCGAGGGGTAAGAGGCGGGTAGTGGCTAGGGTTTGACCAGGGTCGCGGGGTCGAGGGAGAGGGGCGAAGGGGGTCTTGTAGTCGAGGGGGAGGCGTGGATGGCCGGCACCTGGCCGAGGCGCCATGGATGGCCTCCACGCCCTCCTGTGAACAGGAGGTGGGAGGAGGGCGGCTGGGCTAAGCCTCCCCAGCCACATGGGCCTAAGCGCCCAGTAGTTTAGGTTTTCTTCTTTTTTTATTTTTGTTTACTGTTTTTCTTTTTATCTACTATTTTGTGTTAAGTTAATCCGCCAAATTGGTTTTGTAAAATTATGAAACTTGGCTCATAATTTGTATTGCAATTTTGGACACTGCCACAAAAAGTATGGAGTTATTTTGAAAAGTTTTAAAATCATGTTTAAAACTTAAATGGTTCATTAAGATGATAAGGGACCACTTCATAAATTACTAGGGATTAACTGGTGAGTCTAATAATGTTGGTTTAATCATGACAATTAGTTAGCGAATACTTGTAACCCAACAAACATTTTTAATTTACATTTTTAAGAACTAATCATTTGACTTGTATTTTGAATTCGAATTTGAGTTTGATTTGGAACAAAGTGATCATTAGCAAGAAAAATGTGATGACATGGCACCATTAGTGAGTGGTTACTGTAGCTTAACTACCGGGGTGTTACAAGAGCATTCAGAGGTGAACATTTCGACATATCATACACGCAAATTGGAGCAACATGCACAAAGTTAGGGCCCGCACAACATGCACACATAATGCTGAAAATTAGGGACTTAGAAAAAACAACCTCCAAAAACGTGGACGGAGATGTCCCGGGACGGAGAGGCACGGGACGTGGAGGCGTTTGGTTCGGGGGAGTGGTGGATCTCGTCCACGCCCCGGATCCGACGACGGGGAGGCCTCCGGCGAGCTCTCCGGCGAGGATGGCCGGAGACGGCGCGGGATGGCGGATCCGGGCCGGATCTCCCCGGATCCGGCTGGATCCCGGCGAGGGGCGGCGCGGGGAGGCATGGGGACGCGACGGAGGTGGCCAGCGACAAGGTCCGAGGCGCGGGCGGCGACGGCGGTTGGCGCGGAAGGCGCGGGGAGGCGCAATGGCACGGCACGGGTGGCGGCGGCACAGGTGGCGGCGACACAGGTGCGCGCGGGCGACGGCAAGGTGCGCGTGGGCTGCGGCGAGGTGACGACAGCGTGCGCGGCGGAGCGGGCGGCGGAGCGGGCAGCGGACTTCGGTGCGGGGCGCATCCTGGTGCGGGGGCGCAGTCGAGCGCGGGGGCACAGTCGAGTGCGGGGCTCCAGAGCGCGCTACATTGCGCCAAGGCACCGTAGCCGCCCTATGCCCAACGCCTCCGGCCACCTCGGCCCTCCCCCGCACGCCCGACGATGCGCCTCGACGTCCGCAGCACGCTAGGCGCATGTCCCCCTCTTCCTTCTCCCTCCTTCCGCCTCCCTTCGCACGCGCGCTGGCCGCCCGAGAGCTCCAATGGACGAGCTCACACGCGCGATGCCTCTGGCCCTCCCCGCTCTCTCTTCCTTCCCCTGGTCGTAGACCACCTCCACGAACACCCCAGTAACGCACAATCGAGACCCCGTGACCCCTAGCAATGGCAACGGCCTCGCCGGCGCACTGGACCACGGTGAGCCATTGCCCGCCTACTTAAAGGCCTCCCCGAGCCTCTCCCACACCACCACTCGCCCTCTGTAGCACCCAATCAACCCCCTGCACCACCCACTCCTCTCCAAAAGCGCCCGAGCTCGAGATCGAGCTCGATCTCCGCCACCTCGGCTTGTCGGCGTCCGAGCGATACAGGCCTCCCCAGCCCTCGCTTGGCCTCGATCTGGAACCGCCTCACCTCACTGATCATTGCCCCTCTCTTCCCCGCCCCTTTTGCAGCCGAAAACGGCTGGAACCATCACCGCTCAAAGCTCCTCCGATGCGTGACCTCATCGCCGGCAAACCAGGCTGCTCCGACGACTGCAACCACCACCACCCGAACGGCGACACGACGAGGAGTCCAGCCGTGCCATCAGCTCGACCTGCCATGCCCTGTAACACCGCCGGTGAGGTCGCCGACCCCTCTGGTCGCGAGGTTGAAGATGACAGGCGGGCCCCGCTTGTCATCCTCACCTCTCTCCCCCCACTCTCTCTCACTGGCAGTTGGGCCCCGACCGTCAGGTTTAAAAACCTGGCGCGCGCTCTGGCTCGCCTGGGCCTCCTCTTCCTCTGGGCCTGCTGCGCTGCGGCTGTTCTAGCCCAGTAAGCACAGTGCCATTTTTCTTTCTTTTTCTGTGCATCTAGCAATAATTCCACAAGATAAAATATTTATCCAAATGCAATAATTCAAACTCCTAAATTCTTGTAAAAATCCCACCTATTTAATGGTGTAACTTTCATAAATATCCATCAAACTTTTCTGCACTATTCAAATTTATATTCGAATTTGAGCATTTATTTTCCCCTCTGAAAATCCATTTGTCCTATTCTACAACTCCAAATCCTAAACTAAGAATTTTTGCATTCTTAGTTTTCATCCTACTATTTAACAAAAATAGGTAGACATTTTTATGAGCACTTTTATTTTTCTATTTTTGCTATTACCTTATTTTCTTGTTGTTACTTTGCGATGGATAGATCACGTGTTTGCCAAAGTAGTTCGAGAAGAAGAAGGAGAAGGACTTGAAGACTTTGAAGACCAAGCCAACCAAGACAAGCAACCCTTTGACCATGATACCCCTCTCTTGTTCATCGGTAACCTTCCGTATGAATGATGATGATGTTAATGATGAGTTTGTCATTACCATTGCAATAACACCTACCCATTGATACTTGCATGTTCGTAACTCTACCTTGTGCTTAGAGATACGATAAACACTTGATGTTGTGGCATGATGGTGCATCTATGTCATGATCCTCTCTTGGTTACAATCTTTCGAAAACCCCATCGGGTGCCCCTAATGCCCGTGGGTGATGTTGAACTAGGTCACCACTTGATGAAGAAGTGGTGTGCTAAAGCAATTTTGTGAGTAAAAGATGGACTATATTTAAGGTGTGACTACCGTCCCAACCAAACACGTACAACCACACTACCTCTTATGGGATGGGGCATTATTGATTACCTAGTTTGATACTAGCATGGTGCCCACATTACTAGTGACGTGAGTTCACCCTCGGGACGGGGTCATGCTTGGATAGGCGGCCATGACTGTTTTTACAGGGCACCGGACACACCGTTGGTCCGTTTGAGTAGTTGTGAAAATGAAAGGGCAAGTCCCAAGATCTTTATGATTATACACGAGGGCCGTGTACCAACGAGTGGACTCTATGTTAGTGTCACCTAGGGAAAGATAGTGACCAAGAGCTTACCCCGGGTACTTGAGGTACTGCGGGTCATGGATTACACGGAAGCTTCCCGGATCTTGTGGGTAAAGTGTACAACCTCTGCAGAGTGTCAAACTATTCGAATAGCTGTGTCCACGGTCAAGGACAGTTGGGCGGTGCTACTTAAACCATGACAAGAGTTTTACAAACTTGGTATGTGTAAGCCACTTGGGTCAAGTAAAGACTTGACATATTGATTAAGCTAGAGTTGTTCCAAACTCTATTTATGTTGATATCTATAACCTGTTCACATGGATATCTAAATCCTTATGATGCATGTTTTACTAGAGGCTTGATCATGTCATTTCACTCAATCCAGCATTTTGGCAAGGTAATTAGTTATATGACATGCATTGTTACCTTGATCCGAAACATGGGTTGCTTGCGGGTACATTCAAAGTACTCATTGGCTTGCCACTGGTTATTTAATTGGCCAGGCATGGAAGAGCAGGAGTTCGAGGAAGAGTTGTTTGGTGACGAACATGCGAACTAGGACGTTTCCCAGTCAGAATGCCTATAGGGTTAAGGTAGATGGCATGGGTTCTACTTATCAACGATGATTTCCGCTGCTTAAGTTTTATCTGGTGTTCAGCCCTTGAGGCTTATCTATGTAAGACTTGACCATAATGGTCATAATTTGTGTAAGACGATATGTATGGATGTAAGACTCTTGTTATTCAGCTTCTGTGTGTTTAGTGAGCATTGATCTCTAGGATCACTGTACACGTGCATTCGGTGATCACGACTTATGAGTCGGGGTCCCCACAGAGCTGGTATCAGAGCCAGGCTGACTGTAGGAAGCCTTAGTTAGCATGGGCTTTAGTTAGGACAAAACCGCATTACAAACACACTCTATACTTGATAAGCACATTTCTTATATATAACTTTGGCATACAAATATACCATTGTTCAGATCTAACCATTAATTCTTGCTATGAATTGTTGCATATTTGCATAAAACTCATATAAAGAATCATTTACTAGTCATTTGATTCTTTTGCAGAAAAGTGCGAGAAGGCATATAAACTTCAAGATCCGGACTAAAGTATCTAAGAGAACAAAGAAGAGGAGGAAGAATGGACTTGTGCGAGAAGAAAGGAAGTAACCAGGGGGCCAACTATGGAAGAGAAGATCATCTTCTGCTAAAAGTAAAGAAAGAGGAGGGCCATATTGCAAAAGGGGCACATCAGAGGAGGGGAATCAAAATCCCTAGCACCAGCCCGATCCCCTTTTGAGCCTGGCATCTCCATCTCCCTCCCCCCCACCACTTCTTCCACCTACGGCCGCCGCCGCGGCCAGGCCAGCGTGGGGCACCGCGCCAACCAGCCACCGCCGCCATCCATCACCACCACTCCCCGCTTCACCGCGCCATCATCACCACCGCACCACTGAACACCACTGCGCCTCCACCTTCACTGCGCCATCCATCCACCATCACCAGCGCCACATTGTGTGACCCACCAGACGGCCTGGCTGGACCTCCGCGCGAGAGTGCCCCTGCTGTCGTCCTTCGTCCTTCGCCTGCTGCTGCTCTTCTTTCCCCACGCCTCTGCTGCTCCTCCTCTCAACACTGCTGCTGCTCCTCTACTTAAAACTGTTGCTGCTCCCTCTCCCACATCCCTGCTGCAGCACTCCTTCTCTAAACCTCTCTCTTGCTGCTTGTTGCTGCTCCTCTATCCATCCCCACGCTGCTGCCTCTTCTTCTTCTCCCATGAAACTACTCCTCCTCCTCCTCCTCTCTCTCTCTAAGCCACCTGTTGCTGCACCTGCTCTCCAATGCCCCTGATGCCCAGTTGCTCCTCTTTCCCTTTCCTTTCTACTGCTAATCTGAACCCACTACCTCTTCTCTGATCCCACCTGTTGTTATTTCTATGAACTTGAGAGTTGTAAGACTTTGAAATGTCCAAATTTGAACTAGTACTGGTATGCTAGATATATGTATGTTTAGTCCAGAGACATGGTGTTCTTGCTTATTTTGTAGCTCAGTGTGAACTTGTACTATTGACACTCTGTTTGTTTGTGTTGAAACTAGTTAAATTCATCACTGTGTATTGCTTGCCATAGAACCTTGTTTCATTTTGTAGTCTCTGTGTTAGTTATCTACCAGTGTATATGTGTTGTGATATGAAGTATTTCCATTATGTCCCATAATCATGTTTCCTCAATCCTTTTCATGTGAGATAAATTTATGTGTTCTTATCTTGTGACTTCCCTCTTGTCGTTGATGTTCGTCTGTGTTACTGTTTTAGATTCTCAAGCCTAATGAAAATACGAAAAAGACAGTGAGTAATATCTTAATCTCCCTGTGCTATTTGCATTTTATTTATGAAAGATATTCGGGTACAACCTTGTTTAGTTTTATTTTCCTGCTATCATACCCCTCCTAATTGAGTGATCTAGCTTTAGCCGAGCATAGTCGCTGATTTGCCTAGTCCCTGTGGGGAACACGACATCCGTAGTTTGGGAAATATATTCCACTACATTTACATTTGATCATTTTGGCGCCGTCGTCGGGGACTAGCGTCGAGCGATGGTGTGAAGCTATAGACTAGGCTTAGTATAGTTTTTGTTTAAATTTCCAGTCAATTTATTTCTATGCTTCTTTTACCTTTTTTACTTTTTGTTGCTTCAGCTTATTAGGATACTAACTGTCTGACTAGTGTTTACTGTTTCTGAGTTTGCGTAGGAAATCTAAACTAATTACAGGTTGTTCTATAGTTACACTCGGTTAAGATGGCATTGCTTCGTCATCTTTGGATGCCCAAAAGTCAATGCTATATCACAGGACCGGTTTGGCCAACTATGGAGGCAGAGAACTTTGAGCTGAAACCTAGTCTTATTGCTTTGGTTCAAAAACATCAGTTTGGAGGGTTGCCTACTGAAGATCCTTACGAGCACTTGCTCCGAGTCCTGTAGTATTCAGATACAGTAAAGTACCATGGAGTTCCTCAATATGCTATCAAGTGTATGCTGTTCACATTCTCTCTCTGTGATGATGCTCGTGCTTGGTACCAATCCTTGCCATCAAGGTCATACAGTTGGAATGAGATATCACAAGCATTCTTGGATAAATATTTCCCACTACACAAGCAGTCCGCGATTTGAGATGAGTTCTTCAACTTTGTTCAGCGTGAAGGCGAGAGTTTGTATGATGCTTGGGAGAGGTACAAAGCCTTGTTCAGGAGATGTCCTAATCATGGGCTCGAGAGATGGTTAGAGCTGCAGATATTCTATAGAGGATTGACTTCGGACACTCGAGCTTACGTTGATATGGCATCGGGTGGAGCTATTACAAACAAGACACTTGATGATGCTTTTCTGCTGATTGAGAACATAGCCTTCCACCAACTTCAGTGGTACAATGAGAAGCCCACCTCTGATTCAGCTGCTTGCTTGCAACAAATCACTTCATCTCAGCAAGATTCTCTTACACAAAAACCTGAACCTCTATCTCAGTGTGACAAGATTGAGCTTGCATGGATTATCTTTGACGATGATGATACCATTCTAGTTGACACGCACGCTACAGATCATATGGATACTAGTGTTGGAGATTTAGTTTTGCATTGTGATGATTCTTCCATGGATGAGCCAGAGCTGCCGTTAGTTGCTTTTGATATTGAGGAGACACCTTTACTTGATATTGATCATGTGCTGCTATAGCCAGATATGGAGAAGTTCGCCTTCGATGATGTTAGCTGCATTGATTCCTCAACACTTGAGCCTGAGATGGAGAGCTTCATGGTTGATTATGGTGAGGTGGATTCAGATGTCAAGGAGCCAAGCTCTACTATTTCACTTGTTGACACGAGTCCGGTGGAAATTTCTACTACCGCACCTCACTTGGTATCTTCAATTGAGGTAGTCCTGAACCTTCTTCCTAACTATCTCAGGTATGATCGCAACTTTCTCGACAAGATATGCCATATCATGGATACTGCCTATGCACCATGCGATTTGTTGATGATATCTATTTATCATATGCTCAATAGATATGCTTATGTGATAGGATACTCTATTGATGACTTAGAGGGCATTGTCCCTATCACTTGTACTGGCTTGTTTGTTGAGTGTTCTTTCAGGTTTATGCTTGTGCACCTTCATTGCGGGCTGATCAAGTTCGAGATGACATCCCATGGGATCCTGATGGATTCACGGCATGGTGATGAGGAGAAGCAATGAGCACACATGAGGAAGAGTGAAGTTGGAGCATGTATGAGGAAGCAAAAGGAGAGAGCTGCAGTTCAGAGAGCGATTGTGCGAGACCTACATCATATAAGCCCAGTGAGCTGTTTCATGACCCCAATCTGAATACCATCATACATTATACATGTTGCAATCAATTGCTATTTGGGTTGCTTGAGCCATTTCTTAAATGTTGTCCCACTTAATTTTATTTGACATATGCTGCTTGATGAGAATATGCGAACTGATTGTTGAATGCCATGTAAACTAGTGATCTACATATTGCTTGCTTTGCTGAAATTAGTGAAAGCTATTAGTTTTGAGTGCTCAAATCCCTAGTACACTAGAAAACTTAATCATTTTCTGCTTTTACCTCGATACACCTAGATCATTAAGTGTCAGATGCTGAGTTTGTGCCTAATGTGTTCCCATTCAGAGCAATCACTTACCACTATGGATTAGCATCCTATGTTCTCTGGATCGGTAGCATGTGAACTAGACATGGATGAGTGATGATTCTTGTTTTTGCTCATTTGAAAAATGAAAAAAAAAATCTTATAATGAATATGTAAGTTTGACTACCTACAGTAGCATGTCATGTTCCCTGGATCGGTGGCATGTGAAATCTGGTAGCTTGGACAGTAATAAATAAAAAAAATGCAATATTTGTTGAACCAGGTGTATACCATGTTCTTGGGATCGGTGGTATGTTCCTTTGGGGAGACAAAAAAACTATATAATTGGTCGAGCCAGGTGTATACCATGTTCTCGGGATCGGTGGTATGTTCCTTTGGTGAGACTGATAAAATATTATCATTGCTTCCTTCAAATTCAATAAGTGGTTCTACCACAATGTTGTGTTCCTAGTAATAGGTGTCTCTCGGGATCATGCTCTCTTTAGGAACCTTTTGGCACAATCCGCATTTAAACTGGTTGATCTTCTTTTATCATTGTAGAAGTTTAAAATGATTGATTCTACTAGTATCCTACTGCTTTGTAACACTCTTAACCATTGATTTTCACTAGCTAAGTCCAAAGAATGCATTGTTTGGAGATCTACTTCACTTGGACATTCTCTAGTCAGCTCACTATTCACCATCTAGCTATTGCCATTATGCCTTTACTTGAGGACAAGTAAAGATTTAAGTGTGGGGGAACTTGATAAGCACATTTCTTATATATAATTTTGGCATACAAATATACCATTGTTGAGATCTAACCATTAATCTTGCTATGAACTGTTGCATATTTGGATAAAAATCATATAAAGAACCATTTACTAGTCATTTGTTTCTTTTGCAGAAAAGTGCGAGAAGGCACTATAAACTTCAAGATCCGGACTAAAGTAGCTAAGAGAACGAAGGGGGGGGGGGGGGGGGGGGGGGGGGGGGGGGGGGGGGGGGGGGGGGGGGGGGGGGGGGGGGGGGGGGGGGGGGGGGGGGGGGGGGGGGGGGGGGGGGGGGGGGGGGGGGGGGGGGGGGGGGGGGGGGGGGGGGGGGGGGGGGGGGGGGGGGGGGGGGGGGGGGGGGGGGGGGGGGGGGGGGGGGGGGGGCATCTCTCTCCCCCTCACCACTTCTTCCATCTCCGGCCGCGGCGGTGGCCAGGCCAGCGTGGCGGCACGCCAACCACCCACCGCCACCATCCATCACCACCACTCCCCGCTTCACCGCACCATCATCACCACCGCACCACTGAACACCACCGCGCCTCCACCTTCACTGCGCCATCCATCCACCATCACCAGCGCCACATTGCACGACCCACCAGACAGCCTTGCTGCACCTCCGCGCGAGAGTGCCCCTGCTGCCGTCCTTCGTCCTTCGCCTGCTGATACTCTTCTTCCCCCACGCCTCTGCTCCTCCTCCTTTCAACACTACTGCTGCTCCTCTACTTAAAACTGCTGCTGCTCCCTCTCCCACGTCCCTGCTGCTGCACTCCTTCTCTGAACCTCTCTCTTGCAGCTTGTTGCTGCTCCTCTATCCATCCCCACGCTGCTGCCTCTTCTTCTTCTCCCATGAAACTACTCCTCCTCCTCTCTCTCTAAGCCACCTTCTGTTGCACCTGCTCTCCAACGCCCCTGATGCCCAGTTGCTCCTCTTTCCCTTTCCTTTCTGCTGCTAATCTGAACCCACTACTTCTCTGATCCCACCTGCTGTTATTTCTATGAACTTGAGAGTTGTAAGACTTTGAAATGTCCAGATTTGAACTAGTATTGGTATGCTAGATATATGTATGTTTAGTCCAGAGACATGGTGTTCTTGCTTATTTTGTAGCTTAGTGTGAACTAGTACTATTGACACTCTATTCGTTTGTGTTGAAACTAGTTAAATTCATCACTGTGTATTGCTTGCCGTAGAACCTTGTTTCATTTTGTAGTCTCTGTGTTAGTGATCTACCAGTGGTATATGTGTTGTGATATGGAGTATTTCCATTATGTCCCATAATCATGTTTCCTCAATCTTTTTCATGTGAGATAAATTTATGTGTTCTTATCTTGTGACTTCCCTCTTGTCGTTGATGTTCGTCTGTGTTACTGTTTTAGTTTCTCAAGCCTAATGAAAATACGAAAAAGACAGTGAGTAATATCTTAATCTCCCTGTGCTATTTGCATTTTATTTGTGAAAGATATTCAGGTACAACCTTGTTTAGTTTACTTTTATTTTCCTGCTATCATACCCCTCCTAATCGAGTGATCTAGCTTTAGCCGAGCATAGCCGCTGATTTGCCTAGTCCCTGTGGAGAACACGACATCCGTAGTTTGGGCAATATATTCCACTACATTTACATTTGATCAATACTCCTCTTCTTTTCTAAGATTACCAAACCTAAGATATATTTCCCCTTGTTAATCTCTCCCATTGAACCTTTGTAGATGGCTGCTGTACCCGAATACTTTCTGACCACCGGATTCCCCATGCTTCTCGAGGATAGCCTCCAGAAGTGCCAGTTTCACCGAGCCCCCATTTTCACCTACCATGAGCATTGGATCAATGACACCGAGGCGGAATACCATGTGGAAGTAATCGTGAAGGCTAATGACCCTCCATCGAGTTGGTTCTTCGAGGGACCACAAATGGCAACACTGGTCCTCGTCGTCGAGACTGCAACACTCAAGGCACTAACCCGCCTCTGAGACCTTTCGGAGATGGAAAACGAGCCAGCAACCCATTTCTTACCCTATCGGAAGGAGGGTGAGGATGAGAGCAGCGCACCAGCTCCACCACTGGAGGAAGGACTTCCACTCCGATTCCAGACCTACTTCAGCCTTTGTGCCGACAGCCTGTCACAACGCTTGGCCTCGGAGTCGATGGAGCTCCAAAAGGAACTCTGCTACCTCTTGAGCACTGTGTTGGTTTTCCCTTGAAGAGGAAAGGGTGATGCAGTAAAGCAGCGTAAGTATTGGGGGGGGGGGGGGGGGGGGGGGGGGGGGGGGGGGGGGGGGGGGGGGGGGGGGGGGGGGGGGGGGGGGGGGGGGGGGGGGGGGGGGGGGGGGGGGGGGGGGGGGGGGGGGGGGGGGGGGGGGGGGGGGGGGGGGGGGGGGGGGGGGGGGGGGGGGGGGGGGGGGGGGGGGGGGGGGGGGGGGGGGGGGGGGGGGGGGGGGGGGGGGGGGGGGGGGGGGGGGGGGGGGGGGGGGGGGGGGGGGGGGGGGGGGGGGGGGGGGGGGGGGGGGGGGGGGGGGGGGGGGGGGGGGGGGGGGGGGGGGGGGGGGGGGGGGGGGGGGGGGGGGGGGGGGGGGGGGGGGGGGGGGGGGGGGGGGGGGGGGGGGGGGGGGGGGGGGGGGGGGGGGGGGGGGGGGGGGGGGGGGGGGGGGGGGGGGGGGGGGGGGGGGGGGGGGGGGGGGGGGGGGGGGGGGGGGGGGGGGGGGGGGGGGGGGGGGGGGGGGGGGGGGGGGGGGGGGGGGGGGGGGGGGGGGGGGGGGGGGGGGGGGGGGGGGGGGGGGGGGGGGGGGGGGGGGGGGGGGGGGGGGGGGGGGGGGGGGGGGGGGGGGGGGGGGGGGGGGGGGGGGGGGGGGGGGGGGGGGGGGGGGGGGGGGGGGGGGGGGGGGGGGGGGGGGGGGGGGGGGGGGGGGGGGGGGGGGGGGAGTAGGCCAAACCAAACTGATAATTCGAAGAGACTTGCAAAGATAACAAATCCTACATAAAAGAATTCAGAGGAGATTCAAATATTGCTCATAGATAATCTTGATCATAAACCCATAATTCAGCGGATCTCGACAAACACACCGCAAAAAGAGTTACATCGAATAGATCTCCAAGAGAATCAAGGAGAACTTTGTATTGAGATCCAAAGAGAGAGAAGAAGCCATCTATCTAGTAACTATGGACCCGAAGGTCTGTGGTAAACTACTCACACATCATCGGAGAGGCTATGGTGTTGATGTAGAAGCCCTCCGTGATCAATCCCCCCTTTGGTGGAGCGCTGGAAAAGGCCCCAAGATGGGATCTCACGGGTACAGAAGGTTGCGGCGGTGGAAATAGGGTTTCGTGGTGCTCCTGGATGTTTTTGGGGTACATGGGTATATACAGGAGGAAGAAGTAGGTCGGTGGAGCCGCGAGGGGCCCACGAGGTTGGGGGCGCGCCCAGGGGGCAGGTGCGCCTCCCTGCCTCGTGTCCTCCTCGCTTCTTTCTTGACGTCCGCTCCAAGTCCTCTAGATCAAATTTGTTCCGAAAATAACTCTCCCGAAGGTTTCATTCCGTTTGGACTCCGTTTGATATTCCTTTTCTGCGAAACACTGAAATAGGAAAAAAACAGCAAATTGCATTGGGCCTTCGGTTAATAGGTTAGTCCCAAAAATAATATAAAAGTGCTTAGTAAAGCCCATTAAACATCCAAAACAGATTATATAATATCATGGAACAATAAAAAATTATAGATACGTTGGAGACGTATCACATGCCAACAACAAATATGCACAACTTGATTCGTACTGATATCTAGACTGAGCCATGTGCCCTATCTAGGCATGATCATGTATATAGGCATCACGTCCGCGACAAGTAGACCGAAACGATTCTGCATCTACTACTATTACTCCACACATCGACCGCTATCCAGAATGCATCTAGAGTATTAAGTTCATAAGAACAGAGTAACGCATTGGGCAAGATGACATGATGTTGAGGGATAAACTCAAGCAATATGATATAAACCCCATCTTTTTATCCTCGATGGCAACAATACAATACGTGTCATTTCCCTTTCTGTCATGGGGATCGAGCAACGCAAGATTGAACCCAAAGCTAAGCACTTCTCCCATTGCAAGGGGGGGGGGGGGGGGGGGGGGGGGGGGGGGGGGGGGGGGGGGGGGGGGGGGGGGGGGGGGGGGGGGGGGGGGGGGGGGGGGGGGGGGGGGGGGGGGGGGGGGGGGGGGGGGGGGGGGGGGGGGGGGGGGGGGGGGGGGGGGGGGGGGGGGGGGGGGGGGGGGGGGGGGGGGGGGGGGGGGGGGGGGGGGGGGGGGGGGGGGGGGGGGGGGGGGGGGGGGGGGGGGGGGGGGGGGGGGGGGGGGGGGGGGGGGGGGGGGGGGGGGGGGGGGGGGGGGGGGGGGGGGGGGGGGGGGGGGGGGGGGGGGGGGGGGGGGGGGGGGGGGGGGGGGGGGGGGGGGGGGGGGGGGGGGGGGGGGGGGGGGGGGGGGGGGGGGGGGGGGGGGGGGGGGGGGGGGGGGGGGGGGGGGGGGGGGGGGGGGGGGGGGGGGGGGGGGGGGGGGGGGGGGGGGGGGGGGGGGGGGGGGGGGGGGGGGGGGGGGGGGGGGGGGGGGGGGGGGGGGGGGGGGGGGGGGGGGGGGGGGGGGGGGGGGGGGGGGGGGGGGGGGGGGGGGGGGGGGGGGGGGGGGGGGGGGGGGGGGGGGGGGGGGGGGGGGGGGGGGGGGGGGGGGGGGGGGGGGGGGGGGGGGGGGGGGGGGGGGGGGGGGGGGGGGGGGGGGGGGGGGGGGGGGGGGGGGGGGGGGGGGGGGGGGGGGGGGGGGGGGGGGGGGGGGGGGGGGGGGGGGGGGGGGGGGGGGGGGGGGGGGGGGGGGGGGGGGGGGGGGGGGGGGGGGGGGGGGGGGGGGGGGGGGGGGGGGGGGGGGGGGGGGGGGGGGGGGGGGGGGGGGGGGGGGGGGGGGGGGGGGGGGGGGGGGGGGGGGGGGGGGGGGGGGGGGGGGGGGGGGGGGGGGGGGGGGGGGGGGGGGGGGGGGGGGGGGGGGGGGGGGGGGGGGGGGGGGGGGGGGGGGGGGGGGGGGGGCCAAACGGCAACAACAATGCTCGGCGTCCCCCCAACAGCAACAACAGGGGGCGCAACTTCCAAGGCTACGAGGGCTACGAGGGTAAATGTCAAATTTGCTAGAAAACAAATCATATAGCTAAGGACTGTAATTGGCGTTATGCCGATGATGGTGCCCAAAAGAGAAAAAATTGCAGATGTATCCGATACGTCATATGGTGTCGATACCAACTAGTACATGGACACGGGTGCCACCAATCACATTACTAGCAAACTGGAGAAGCTGACGATGCACGAGCAATATCGTGGCCAAGATCAAGTCTACACCGCAACAAACGGTGCAGGTATGGAGATTAGTCATATTGGTCAAGCAGTTATCAAAACCCCACATAAAAACCTTGAGATCAATGAAATCTTGCATGTCCCTAATGCTTCCAAAACCTTGTTATCTGTTCATCGCATTGCCCTTGACAATAATGTTTTTCTAGAATTTCACTCGTTCTTCTTTGATAGCATAAGTATTACGGTGGGTGAACAAATTACTGTCGAGCAATTGATAGAAAAGCGAATAATTATGAGATTATCTAGGCATGATCATGTATATAGGCATCACGTCCATAATAAGTAGAACGACTCCTGCCTGCATCTACTACTATTACTCCACACATCGACCGACTCCTGCCTGCATCTAGAGTATTAAGTTCATAAGAACAGAGTAACGCCTTAAGCAAGATGACATGATGTAGAGGGATAAACTCATGCAATATGATATAAACCCCATCTTTTTATCCTCCATGACAACAATACAATACGTGTCTTGCAACCCTTTCTGTCACTGGGTAAGAACACCGCAAGATTGAACCCAAAGCTAAGCACTTCTCCCATGGCAAGAAAGATCAATCTAGTAGGCCAAACCAAACCGATAATTCGAAGAGACTTGCAAAGATAACTCAATCATACATAAAAGTATTCATAGAAGAATCTAATATTATTCATAGATAAACTTGATCATAAACCAACAATTCTTCGGATCTCGGCAAACACACCGCAAAAAGAGATTACATCGAATAGATCTCCACAAGAGAGGGGGAGAACATTGTATTGAGATCCAAAAAGAGAGAAGAAGCCGTCTAGCTAATAACTATGGACCCATTGGTCTGTGGTAAATTATTCACAACTCATCGGAGGGGCAAGGATGTTGATGTAGAAGCCCTCCGTGGTCGATTCCCCCTCTGGCAGAACGCCGGTGAAGGCTCCAAGATGGGATCTCGCGGATACAGAAGGTTATGGAGGTGGAAATTGTGTTTCGGGTGCTCCCTGGATGTTTTCGGGGTATGTAGGTATATATAGGAGGAAGAAGTACGTTGGTGGCCGCC
>JAAAWM010010212.1:0-35777 GCA_036873465.1 Thinopyrum obtusiflorum
TCGAGTAGTTCCCAATACTTTCCATGCTAGATATATCATAGGCGGTTCCCAAATAGAAAATAATGTGTATTCCTTTTTCCACCATACTTTCACTTTCCATGGCTAACCGTATCCATGGGTGCCTTTCATACCAACACTTTCCAAGGAATTTATTATTTGACAACATAAAGTAAATTCATTTTTCATTTCGGGACTGGGCATCCCTAATACCTTTGTCGTACTCTCGTATAATTACAAGTGAATAAACACTCATCTTGAGAATAACAAATCTAGCATGGAAATATATCAGCCACCCCCTACCGTTTCATGAGCGGTACGAGCACACAAAAGAGAAATTTATTTTGAAAATTAGAGATGGCACATACAAATTTGCTTAGAACGGAAAAAGAATACCGCATATAGGTAGGTATAGTGGACTCATGTGGCAAAAACTGGTTTAAAGGATTTTGGATGCACAAGTAGTGATCGTACTTAGTGCAAACGAAGGCTAGCAAAAGATTGAGAAGCATCCAACCAAGAAACGAAAAATATCAAAAGCGAGCATTAAGCATAACTAAAACCGAATAATGCACCACAAGTAGGATGTAATTTCATTGCATAACTATTGACTTCCGTGCTTGCATAGGGAATCACAAACCTTAACACCAATATTCTTACTAAAGCATAATTATTCATCAACACGACTCACATATCACTATCATCATATCTCAAAACTATTACAAAGAATCAAGTTTATTTTGTCCAATGATCTTCATGAAAGTTTTTATTATATCCTCCTTGGATATCTATCTCTTTGTGACTAGTTTCATATGTTGCTTTTAATAAGCTTAAACAAATATAAGTGAAGAACATGAGCATAAAAAATTTCTTCTCTCAAAATAATCTAAGTGAAGCAAGAGAGAATTTCTTAAAAAATTACTAACTGTCCAATAAATCTAAGTGAAGCATGAGAGCATTTCTTCAAAAAATAACAAAGCACACCGTGCTCAAAAAGATATAAGTTAAACACTAGAGCAATTCTATAGCTCATAACGATTTAAGTGAAGCATAGAGAGCAATTCTAACAAGTCACAACATATATGTGGCTCTCTCAAATAGGTGCGTCTAGAAAGGATTCATGACTTAAAATAAAAAGTAAAAGAAGAAAAGACTCATATCATACAAGATTCTCCAAGCAAAACTCATAATATGTGACGAATAAAAATATAGTTTCAGTAAAATACCGATGGTTGTTAGAAGAAAGAGGGGATGCCACTCGGGGCATCCCGAAGCTTGGTTGGTTGATATTCTTGAATATTATCTTGGGGTGCATCGGGCATCCCCAAACTTAGCCTTTTGCTAATCCTTATTCCTTTATCCATCATAATATCACCCAAAACTTGAAAACTTCAATCACACAAACTCAACAAAACCTTCGTGTGATCCGCTAGTATAAGAAAGCAAATCACTACTATAAGTATTGTTGAAAACCCATTCATATTTTATTTTTGCATTATATCTACTGTATTCCAACTTTTCTATGGAAAAAACACTTCAAAGGAAACCATAGAATCATCAAAACAAGCACACAATGCAAAGGAAATAGAATCTGTCCAAAACAGAACAGTCTGTAGCAATCTGGATATTTCGAATACTTATGTAACTCAAAAAATTCTTAAAAATTAGGACAACGTGAGAAATTTGTATATTAATCTTCTGCAAAAAGGATCAGTATTTTATCACACTTCTGTTAAAAATGAGAATTATTTTCATGAGCGCAAAAGTTTATGTTTTTCAGCAAGATCAAATCAACTATCACCCAACATGATCCCAAAGGCTTTGCTTGGCACAAACACTAATTAAAACACAAAAAACACAATCATAATAGTAGCATAATTGTGCAAACACTCAATAACAGAAAGAAAAAAAATAAAATAAAAATATTCATTGGGTTGTCTCCCAACCTGCGCTATCATTTATGCCCCTAGCTAGGCATATGATTTCAATGATGCTCACATGAAAGATAGTAATTGAAACACGAAGAGAGCATCATGTAGCATGTGAAAAACAAGTCTAAGTCTAACGTACTTCCTATGCATAGGCATTTTATAAGCAAACAAGTTATGAAGGCACGCGAAAACTAGCATATGCAAGGAAGACGAAAGAACCAAAAGCAATCTCAACAGATTGAGAGGTAATTTAGTAACATGAAAATTTCTACCACAATATTTTCCTCTCTCATAATAATTATATGTGGGATCATATTAAAATTCAAAAATATAGCTATCACATAACATGTTTTCTACATGATCCACATGCATGCAAAGTTGACACTCTTCCAATATAGTGGGATTAACATCAACTAAAGTCATGACCTCTCCGAACCCACTTTCATAAAAAAAATCATAAGATTGAACACTCTCCAAATATGTGGGATTATTTTTACCTAGAGTTGACGCTCTTCCAAACCCACTTTCAATATTATTGCAAACATTATGGTCAGTTTCATATTCATCATGAGGCTTAAATAAATTTTTAATATCATAAGAAGAGTCACCCCAATCATGATCATTACAATAAGTAGTGGACATATCAAAATTAGCATCCCCAAGCTTGGGGTTTTGCATATAATTAACACAACTGAGATTAATAGAATTTATAATAACATCATTGCAATCATGTTTTTCATTCAAGGAGCTATCATGAATCACTTTATAAAAAATTTCTTTTAACACTTCATCAAAATTTTCAGATTCATAGATCTCAAGCAAAACTTCATAAAGATAATCTAGTGAACTCAATTCACTAGCAATTGGTTCATCATAATTGGATCTTTTGAAAAGATTAGCAAGTGGGTGAGGATCCATAACAATAGATTATTAGCAAGCAAAGATGTAAGCAAATAGAAGGCACATGGTAACACAAGTGGAGATAGCAAACAAGAGATCTGACGAGAAAAAGGCAAACG
This sequence comes from Thinopyrum obtusiflorum, assembly GCA_036873465.1. NCBI lineage: Eukaryota > Viridiplantae > Streptophyta > Magnoliopsida > Poales > Poaceae > Thinopyrum > Thinopyrum obtusiflorum. Next base: position 2,948 of record JAAAWM010010212.1, read on the forward strand.
AAAAAGAGGGCAAATAAAACAGCAAATTTTTGTGAAGTGGGGGAGAGGAAAACGAGAGGCAAATGGCAAATAATGTAAATTGCAAGGAGATGAGATTTGTGATTATGAACCTGGTAGATGTTGATGATGTCTCCCAGCAACGGCGCTAGAAATTCCTTTTGATGCGGCTTGAACTACGTCGGTATTTCCCCAAAGAGGAAGGGATGATGCAGCACAGCTACGGTAGGTATTTCCCTCAGTGATGAGACCAAGGTTATCGAACCAGTAGGAGAACCAGACAACACCATGTAAACAGCTCCTGCACACAAAGAACAAATACTTGCAACCCGACGTAAGAGAGGGGTTGTCAATCCCTCACGGGTAAAAAGGTAGTATATTGGCTAAATAGATCTCGCGGGACGCGAGATAAAATAAATAACAATAAATTGCAGCAAGGTATTTTTGTATTTTTGGATTAATAGATCTGAAAATAAAAGCAAATAAAAATAGATCACGAAGGCAAATATAATAAAGAAGAGACCCGGGGGCCGTAGATTTCACTAGTGGCTTCTCTCGAGAAAAATTGCATACGGTGGGTGAACAAATTACTATTGGGAAATTGATAGAACTTCAAAGAATCATGACGATGTCCAGGCAATGATCATTATATAGGCATCACATACAAGATTTGTAGACCGACTCCTGCCTGCATCTACTACTATTACTCCACACATCGACCGCTATCCAGCATGCATCTTGTGTATTAAATTCATGGAGAAACGGGGTAATGCAATAAGAACGATGACATGATGTAGACAAGATCTATTTATGTATGAATAGACCCCATCTTGTTATCCTTAATAGAACTGATACATACGTGTCGGTTCCCCTTCTGTCACTTGGATCAAGCACCGTAAGATCGAGCCCATCACAAAGCACCTCTTCCCATGGCAAGAAAAAATGAACTAGTTGGCCTAACTAAACCAAAGATTCAAAGAAGAAATACGAGTCTATAGGTAATCATGCATATAAGAGATCAAAAGACTCAAATAACTTTCACGGATAAAAACATAGATCTGATAATAAACTCAAAGTTCATCGGATCCCCACAAACACACCGCAAAAAGAGTTACATCAAATAGATCTCCAAGATACCATTGTATTGAGAATCAAAAGAGAGAGAGGAAGCCATCTAGCTACTAACTACGGACCCGTAGGTCTACAATGAACTACTCACGCGTCATCGAAGAGGCACCAATGAGGATGATGAACCCCTCCGTGATGGTATCTAGATTGGATCTGGTGGTTCTGGAACTTGCGGCGGCTGGAATTGATTTTCGTCGACTCCCCTAGGGTTTTTGGAATACTGGTGTATTTATAGAGCAAAGAGGCGGTGCAGGAGGCCACCGAGGTGGGCACAACCCACCTGGGCACGCCTGGGCCCCCATGCGTGCCCTGGTGGGTTGTGCTCCCCTCGGAACACCCCTCAGGTACTTTCTTGGCCCGTCTGGTGTCTCCTGGTCCAGAAAAAATCCACAAAATGTTTCTCTGCCTTTGGACTCCGTTTGATATTGATTTCCTACGATGTAAAAAACAAGTAGAAAACAGCAACTGGCACTAGGCACTAAGTCAGTAGGTTAGTCCTGAAAAATGATATAAAATGATTGTAAAACATCCAAGAATGATAATATAATAGCATGGAACAATCAAAAATTATAGATACGTTGGAGACATATCAAGGCTTCTCCTCGGGTGTTTGCAGCTCTGTCCAATCATTTATAAAATCCACCATAGCTTGAGACTTGATGGCTGTTTTGGGCACATACTTCAGATGATGCGGCCCAAGCTCAATTTCCCACTTAGCAACCGGCCTGTAGCCTCTCTGTTTTGAATTATCTCACCAAGTGGAGTAGAACTGACCACCATGATTGGATGTCCAAGAAAATAATGCTTAAGTTTGCGGCTGACCATGAACAATCCAAATACCAGTTTTTGCCAATGTGGGTATCGTTGCTTGGACTATATGAGAACTTCACTCACATAAAAGGCTGGCTGCTGGACTAGATACTCTTTACCTGCCTCCTTGCGCTCCACGACAACTGCCACACCGACGGCTTTATTATTAGCCTCCACGTACAAGAGCAAAGGCTCTTTGTCTATGGGAGCAGCCAAGATGGGCGGCTCGTCCAACTGCTTCTTAAGTGCCTCAAAGGCCTCATTAGCCGCATCGCTCCAAACGAATTGATCAGTCTTTTTCATCATCTGATACAGGGGCCGGAATCGCCTTCTCCCCAATGTGGCTTATGAACCGGCTCAGGGCTGCAATATGACCCGCCAGGTGCTGAACATCGTTGATGCATGTCGACTTAGATAGAGAGGTAATAGCCTCAATCTTCTCCGGGTTAGCTTCGATGCCCCACTCCGAGACGAGAAAACCTAGCAATTTGCCAGCTGGTACGCTAAAAACACACTTGGTCGGGTTAAGCATCATCTTGTACACCCTGAGATTGTCAAAGGTCTCCTTCAGATAATCAAGCAAGCTTTCTTTCTTCCTTGACTTAACCACAATGTCATCCACATAAGCATGAACGTTCTGTCCAATCTGCTTATGAAAAAATTTCTGAACACAATGCTGGTAAGTCACCTGAGCACTCTTGAGCCCAAAAGGCATAGACACATAGTAGAAAACTCCAAAGGGGGTGATGAAGGCTGTCTTTTCCTTATTTTCTACTGCCATCTTGATCTGATGCTAACCAGAACAAGCATCCAGAAAGCACAAACTCTCACAACCTGCCATAGCATCCACAATCTGGTCAACACGGGGAAGAGCAAAGGGATCAGTTGGATAGGCCCTCTTAAGATCTGTGTAATCCACAGACATACACCAAGTGCCATTCTTCTTGAGCACTAGCACAGGATTAGCCAACCACTGGGGGTGAAAAACTTCAATGATGAACCGGGCAGTTAGGAGCCGGGCCGCTTCTTCTCCAATAGCCTTACGCCTTTCCTTGTTAAAACGACGGAGGAACTATCGAATAGGCTTCATCATAAGATCCACATTAAGGCGGTGCTCGGCGAATTCTCTCGGTACACCCGGCATGTCAGAAGGTTTCCATGCAAAGATGTACAGATTCTCATGGATGAATTTGATGAGCGCGCTTTCCTATTTAGGATCCATCCCTGTCCCAATGGTGAACTACTGAGAAGAATCACCAGGGACAAAGTCAACTTGCTGTATGTCCTTTGCTGACTTAAATTTGAGTAAAGGGTCTTTCTCAGTGGTGTACTTCTTCAGAGGGGTCATATCAGCCGGGTCAACATTATCTTTATAATACTTGAGCTCCTCCATAGCACAAGCCGACTCTGCATAAGCTGCATCTCCTTCCTCGCACTCTAGGGTGAGTTTGCAATTTCCATGAACTGTGATTGTCCCCTCTGGCCCTGGCATCTTGAGCTACAGATACACATAATAAGGGCGAGCCATGAACTTGGCATAAGCCAGACGTCCAAACAGGGCATGATATGGACTCTTGATCTTGACCACCTCAAGCCACAACTTTTCTATTCGATAACTGTACTCATCACCAAAGGCCATTTCCAATGATATCTTTCCAATAGGGTAAGCCGACTTGCCAGGCACCACTCCATGAAACACTGTGGAGGACGGCTTGAGGTCCTTGTCAGTCAGATTCATCCGACGGAAAGTATCATAGTGCAATATGTTGATGTTGTTGCCACCATCAATAAGTACCTTTGTAAATTTATAACTGCCCACTTGAGGGGCTACCACCAGGGCCAGATGTCGGGGTACACAAACAGGGGCGTATGTTTCCCCCTGACTTGTGCCCGGACAGGCAAATCTCTGGCATGACAACAACAAAGCGAACTGCACCAAGTATCCAAAACATGGCCAAGCAGAAGAGATAGCTCTTTGAGAAATCAAAAGGGCGGTCAAGAAGACCAAGACAAGCCAAATAAGCAAGATATAACTAAGGAAAAACCTCCCTTGCCGGGTAGGCGAGCCTGGCGAGGTCGAGGTCACCCAGAAGACAAGTCTCAAGACTCCCCCGGTAAGCTTGTCGGGGACGCCAAGGGCGGATCACCCCGCCAAGGCTCCACCGATCCACCTCACAGCAACGCAAGTCACCTACCAGTGCGGTGTCGAGCCCCCAGGTGATTAAGAGGCTGTCATTTGGCACGTGGCAGCCATTTCTGATGGAGAACACCCCTAAATGGCACCCGTCCAGAGGCGTGTCACGCAGGCAGGCGAGGAGGGACACTAAGAGGTGCATTTAATGCACCCTGTCCTGTCTGCAGAGTTAGGTATGATAGCACTGTGGTTATCTAATCGCTGGATAATGACTGTTTTGCCATTGTGGTAACCCCTAGACCTATAAAAGGAGGGTCGTGGCAACCTTAGAAAGGATTCGGACCCTTGTACACTTATAAGCGTGTAGCTGCTCTTGTCCAAAGGCGACCTTGCCGGGCTTGAGCACTATGTCTCCACCACGGTCCTTTCATCAGTCCACCAAAGCAGGAGTAGGGTTTTACACCTCGCGGCGGCCTGAACCTGGGTAAAAACTATCTGTGTCATCACTGCCGTGCTTCTCTACGGCCTCTGCTCTTTGTGCAACGCACCCTTCCCCTTGCCGAACCACAAGGGGCCGAAGGCCCCATAGGTGGCCGTGTTAAACCACGACATCTTTGGCGCGCCAGGTAGGGGGAGCGCTTGAGGGAGTCCTAGATTACGGGGTCCTCGGGCGTCCGGGCTATGTGACGTGGGCCGGACTGATGGGCCGTGAAGAAACAAGATGGAAGGCTTTCCCCCGTGTCCGGATGGGACTCTCCTTGGCGTCGAAGGCAAGCTTGGCATGCGGATATGAAGATTCCTTTCTCTGTAAACCGACTCTATACAACCCTAGTCTCCTCCGGTGTCTATATAAACCGGAGGGTTTAGTCCGTAGGGGCAATCATAATCATATAGGCTAGACATCTAGGTTTAGCCATTCCGCTTCTAGTTCGACTTTCTGTAATCAAATCTGAGCTTTTTCGAATGGGTCCCTGGTTGTTTTCTAGAAATTTCAGTAGAAGTGAAGCCCTGTAGGAGCTCCCAAAGGACTCTAGCTAAGACCTTTTTGAGACCCTGGGTGAGTCGCGTGGACTTATCCCCTCTCGGTAAGCTGAAGACCATAGATCGCTTTGCGTAAAGGACAGACAAGAGAAGAAGTCAGAAGGGCATGTTCTCTTTCATCCGTCTTTTCTAGGTGCGCATCTCCATCTACTAAAAGTAGGGGTGGTTGCCATAGATAGATTGGGTCATTCGTAACCTGAGCAATAACCGATGCTACTACAACAATAACGGAAATAACCGATGCTACAGCAGAAACTACAGCTATACGTGGCGGCCCCACACGCAGCTTTCTTTAACAAGCATCACCCTTCCTTTCTTTTCAAATGCTTCCTCAGTCAATCAGCAGCTTATTCGATTCCTACTCTTATTAAACATCTGATATAGATGGTGGGAACAATGAAGCAGATTCTTCATCTGTAGGTTGCAATCCATATGATTTCTTTTCTCGATCTCCTGCTTGTGTTTCACCTCGCACCTAAGCATCACGTTCCTAGGGACAAAGACATCTGCGCTCTAAGGCAATCATAGTACTACCAGCATGGTTACATCGTTCTGCAGGCAAGCTTCAACTTCAAAGTCACCTGATTTGGCACCAGCCAAAGGAGTAGGAACAGCAGCTGGGGAAGCACCATTACCATCCATGGGATGCTTAGTGAACAACCCCCTCTGTTCAATACCGATACCTGTCAGATTCCATAGCTGATGAATCTCTTTCTTTTTCCACTCTTTCCCCGTCACGCAAGATGCTTTTCTGGCACAAACCTAGTAGTTATTTGTCCTGCCGATCTTGGGTGGACTGATTACACTGATGCTCCAAGACCAAGAGTTTTCACAGCCAAAGCTATTGAAGCTGCTCCCTCCCATGAATAATAGCTTTCTGGACGCACTGCTTGAACACCATGGAGCAAGATAGAGAAAAAACTCCTATCCCAGTTGATCGAGCTGAACCCACCCACCGTCGGGCAGGTGCATCAGCCTCTTCTTTCTAGTTTCCGACAGGGCTACCCGCACTAGCCTCTAAGCTCTACTCCAAAACCTGAACTTCACAGATCCGAAGCCTAAACCTTCACTACTTCCATCACTTCACAAAGCAGGTCTTGTTTTCAAACGTGCTTTCGGGTTAAGTGCAGAAAATCAATTGAATATTCCTGTCATTGAGGATCTATTAGATGAGCTACATGGTGCACAACTGTTTTCCAAACTTGATTTGAGATCAGGTTATCATCAGATAAGAATGAGAAGAGAAGACATTCATAAATTTTAGGACATATTTTTGTCATTATGAATACTTAGTGATGCCATTTGGACTCACTAATGCACCTGCTACCTTCCAATCTTTAATGAATCATGTTTTTGCTCCGGAAATACATTTTGGTATTCTTTGATGATATTCTGATATATAGCAAGACCAAACAAGCTCATCTCAAGCATCTAAAGTTAGTCCTGGACATTCTAAGGTCATAAAAACTATATGCTAAGATTAGCAAATGCAGTTTTCCTGTCCCTCAAGTGGAGTATTTAGGGCATGTTTGTCGGTTCAATATCCAGCGTATCTCGTAGTAGGGGTCCTAAGCTAGGCGTCTTGGAGCGATGGTAACATGAACGCGGGATTTTACCCAGCTTCGGGCTCTCTTGAAGAGATAATACCCTACATGCTGCTTTTGATTGTATTCATATGGGGTGTAGTACAGAGTACATGTATCTACCACGAGATTGTAGTAATGAATATCCGATCGTCTATTGACTAGCCTGGCCTCGATTTATATAAGACACCGGAGGCCTAGGGTTTAGGAGAGTCCTTGTCTTGAGCGCCAAGTCTTGTGGAGTCTTCCTTGTATGCGGCAGGGGTTGTCCGAACTGGCCCATGAGTATGCGGCCATGGGGTCCTCGGCCCAATCTAACTGATCGGGAGACGACGTGGTGAGTACCCCCTAGTCCAGGACACCGTCAGTAGCCCCCTGAACCGGTCTTCAAGTTGGGGATGCTCCTCGATTCTTCCGAACTGTTCTTCATCTTCGGTCGTCGGTTTTGAAAACTGGTTCAACAAATCTTCCCATCTTCGATCTTGAGGATCGCCAAAGTGCATCCGAAGAGTTTACACGTCGAGTATCCGAGGAGCCCCTTTAAGTTTCCGGCCTTTATCAATGCCTTGTTATTTTTACGCCCACCTCGGGTTCGAAGTTGTCCCCGTGCGGCAGTGTCCTCTTGCATCGGAGCTCCAATGCCGGACTGCATTTGAGGTATCTTTTGCAGCCGAGCACCAACGCCGGACTGTATCCGAGCTCCAACGCCGGACTATATCCGAGGTGTCATAGATCACCTTGGCTCAAAAAGGTCAAAGGGGTTTAGCCAAGCTTAATGCCAGAAATGCCTTCTATGGAGCCAACCACTGGCATCCGAGCTTTATGCCGGACTGCTTCCGGGGTGTCTACTGTAGTCGAGCAACAACGCCGGACTGTATCCGAGGTAGTGCACCACCTCGACCATGAACTGATTTTTATGAATTTAATTTCGAATTGTGCAATGTAATCTCTGCTGAGATGTACAGCCAGTAGCCCTCAAGGTGCGTGTTGGCCTAATATCCGGGATGCACCTGAAGGAAAAAAAATCAAACCGCTGACCCTAGTAGCCCCTGAGACTTAGGTCGATTCATAAAATCAGCCTGAGGATCAATTCCCAGCTCGACAGCATACTTCGGAATAGAAACGCGGTGTGCAAAGTCCTCGGGACTCAGGTTGGGTGCGGCCGACCAACCTAAGGATAATAATCTCCTCGAAAACTATATTGCACGGGGGGGGGGGGGGGGGGGGGGGGGGGGGGGGGGGGGGGGGGGGGGGGGGGGGGGGGGGGGGGGGGGGGGGGGGGGGGGGGGGGGGGGGGGGGGGGGGGGGGGGGGGGGGGGGGGGGGGGGGGGGGGGGGGGGGGGGGGGGGGGGGGGGGGGGGGGGGGGGGGGGGGGGGGGGGGGGGGGGGGGGGGGGGGGGGGGGGGGGGGGGGGGGGGGGGGGGGGGGGGGGGGGGGGGGGGGGGGGGGGGGGGGGGGGGGGGGGGGGGGGGGGGGGGGGGGGGGGGGGGGGGGGGGGGGGGGGGGGGGGGGGGGGGGGGGGGGGGGGGGGGGGGGGGGGGGGGGGGGGGGGGGGGGGGGGGGGGGGGGGGGGGGGGGGGGGGGGGGGGGGGGGGGGGGGGGGGGGGGGGGGGGGGGGGGGGGGGGGGGGGGGGGGGGGGGGGGGGGGGGGGGGGGGGGGGGGGGGGGGGGGGGGGGGGGGGGGGGGGGGGGGGGGGGGGGGGGGGGGGGGGGGGGGGGGGGGGGGGGGGGGGGGGGGGGGGGGGGGGGGGGGGGGGGGGGGGGGGGGGGGGGGGGGGGGGGGGGGGGGGGGGGGGGGGGGGGGGGGGGGGGGGGGGGGGGGGGGGGGGGGGGGGGGGGGGGGGGGGGGGGGGGGGGGGGGGGGGGGGGGGGGGGGGGGGGGGGGGGGGGGGGGGGGGGGGGGGGGGGGGGGGGGGGGGGGGGGGGGGGGGGGGGGGGGGGGGGGGGGGGGGGGGGGGGGGGGGGGGGGGGGGGGGGGGGGGGGGGGGGGGGGGGGGGGGGGGGGGGGGGGGGGGGGGGGGGGGGGGGGGGGGGGGGGGGGGGGGGGGGGGGGGGGGGGGGGGGGGGGGGGGGGGGGGGGGGGGGGGGGGGGGGGGGGGGGGGGGGGGGGGGGGGGGGGGGGGGGGGGGGGGGGGGGGGGGGGGGGGGGGGGGGGGGGGGGGGGGGGGGGGGGGGGGGGGGGGGGGGGGGGGGGGGGGGGGGGGGGGGGGGGGGGGGGGGGGGGGGGGGGGGGGGGGGGGGGGGGGGGGGGGGGGGGGGGGGGGGGGGGGGGGGGGGGGGGGGGGGGGGGGGGGGGGGGGGGGGGGGGGGGGGGGGGGGGGGGGGGGGGGGGGGGGGGGGGGGGGGGGGGGGGGGGGGGGGGGGGGGGGGGGGGGGGGGGGGGGGGGGGGGGGGGGGGGGGGGGGGGGGGGGGGGGGGGGGGGGGGGGGGGGGGGGGGGGGGGGGGGGGGGGGGGGGGGGGGGGGGGGGGGGGGGGGGGGGGGGGGGGGGGGGGGGGGGGGGGGGGGGGGGGGGGGGGGGGGGGGGGGGGGGGGGGGGGGGGGGGGGGGGGGGGGGGGGGGGGGGGGGGGGGGGGGGGGGGGGGGGGGGGGGGGGGGGGGGGGGGGGGGGGGGGGGGGGGGGGGGGGGGGGGGGGGGGGGGGGGGGGGGGGGGGGGGGGGGGGGGGGGGGGGGGGGGGGGGGGGGGGGGGGGGGGGGGGGGGGGGGGGGGGGGGGGGGGGGGGGGGGGGGGGGGAGGACCCTGCCATCGCAGCATGTCGTCCGTCCGCGGGATCGCCGGTGCCAGGAGCCTGTTGACTTCCGATCCAGTCTCTCCCAAAATTTCCATTGCCAACCCGCCGCCTGCCGCCGCTCCTCTGCTGGCTCGAGTGAACGGAACCAATCGGTGGAACGAAGAGATGGACGGCGGCGGGGAAGGCGAGGGTGCGGGCGTCACACAAGGGGTCCCGGGTCATCTCCGCCACCACGCGCGCTGATGCCGCCGTGCGCCGCGACCAGATCCTCGCCGGCCGTGCATCCTTCGCCGACCTCGCCGTGCTCCACGACCAGATCCTCGCCGACCTCGCCGTGCAGCAATCTGAGTGCTCCTCCGCCCGCCGCGGCGGCGACCTACGCTGCTACTTCTTTCCACGAGTCTGAGAGTTTCTCACGTATGTCCGGATACAGATGAGCATATACTCAAATATTGACCGTGGATGGTCATGCCGATAGGCGACGATGACTGGCGAGTAATTGCTCCCTGATCCCCTCCATCTGAGAGTTGCCAACATCCTCTGTGTCACCACTCACCAAATGCCACTGCGTCATCCAGGTTTGGTGTATGTATATGCTGAACCAGCCTGAGAGTTTGATTACTAATCTATATCTGCTTTTGTTATGGGCAGTGCTACTCTTGAATTTACTGATTTTTGCATGGTGCATGGCGATTTGGCAGGTGCCTTCATATTTTTTAGAGCAAGAGTTCATGACGCAAGCATATGATGTCTGATGATTGCCTGCATACACGGATGATGTGAAGTAATATTTCCCCCTTTCACCTTTTTGTATGGCACAATAGTAGGAGAGTATCCTTCCATACAAGTCACTTTTTTGGCCTAAATATAGTAACCACAACCCGTGATCTCAGTGTTTTTCATATAACAATGTGATAATTACAGTTCTCAGATTACAATAAGCATGATGTTGCATTATATAATACATTCTCTGAAATAACAACACATGAACTCTTTAATGTAGTGGCTCTGTGCTTCACCAAAGAGCAGGCAAACTATTTAGATACTACTAAATATTACAGTATGGACAATGCAAATCCATCCCAAATTGTATAGCTTGCTAATATACATAAATAATTAACTTTTTATGTTTTTTTATTGTCTAGGCGACTGGTGGCAGGTTCTGAGGGCTGATAAGAGGGATGCAGGGAACATCTACGTGTACAACATCATGGGCGTATTTGAAGTTGACCAACAAGGAGAACAAATATGTCCTACGTCGAGATGGAACGCATAGTGCTAGATCAGTTGGATCAGTCTGTTAGCTTTTCTATTTGCTCTATTTTTCAAGGTTAATCATTGTTATTTCAGCAATCAAACTTCCAAATGTCATCTCCTTACTTTAGCAATAAAAACATATTTTTAATTCCTTCGTGCCTACTTGTCAATTTTTTCATGGCGCGATTTATCTTGCTGTTGACTAGATGTAAAGTATAACCTGCCAAATCATCAATTCTTTTTGTTTTGAGATCACATGCATGTGATTCCATCAACCATGTAATTTTGAACTTGATGGATCCTTAGTTCCTGAACTTTGAAGTTGATGGATCCTTCGTTCTTCTGTTGGATAGTAAATGAATGGACTGACAAGTCAACAAAGCTGATGCATACTTGGTATATGAAGTCTAGGGGGGGGGGGGGGGGGGGGGGGGGGGGGGGGGGGGGGGGGGGGGGGGGGGGGGGGGGGGGGGGGGGGGGGGGGGGGGGGGGGGGGGGGGGGGGGGGGGGGGGGGGGGGGGGGGGGGGGGGGGGGGGGGGGGGGGGGGGGGGGGGGGGGGGGGGGGGGGGGGGGGGGGGGGGGGGGGGGGGGGGGGGGGGGGGGGGGGGGGGGGGGGGGGGGGGGGGGGGGGGGGGGGGGGGGGGGGGGGGGGGGGGGGGGGGGGGGGGGGGGGGGGGGGGGGGGGGGGGGGGGGGGGGGGGGGGGGGGGGGGGGGGGGGGGGGGGGGGGGGGGGGGGGGGGGGGGGGGGGGGGGGGGGGGGGGGGGGGGGGGGGGGGGGGGGGGGGGGGGGGGGGGGGGGGGGGGGGGGGGGGGGGGGGGGGGGGGGGGGGGGGGGGGGGGGGGGGGGGGGGGGGGGGGGGGGGGGGGGGGGGGGGGGGGGGGGGGGGGGGGGGGGGGGGGGGGGGGGGGGGGGGGGGGGGGGGGGGGGGGGGGGGGGGGGGGGGGGGGGGGGGGGGGGGGGGGGGGGGGGGGGGGGGGGGGGGGGGGGGGGGGGGGGGGGGGGGGGGGGGGGGGGGGGGGGGGGGGGGGGGGGGGGGGGGGGGGGGGGGGGGGGGGGGGGGGGGGGGGGGGGGGGGGGGGGGGGGGGGGGGGGGGGGGGGGGGGGGGGGGGGGGGGGGGGGGGGGGGGGGGGGGGGGGGGGGGGGGGGGGGGGGGGGGGGGGGGGGGGGGGGGGGGGGGGGGGGGGGGGGGGGGGGGGGGGGGGGGGGGGGGGGGGGGGGGGGGGGGGGGGGGGGGGGGGGGGGGGGGGGGGGGGGGGGGGGGGGGGGGGGGGGGGGGGGGGGGGGGGGGGGGGGGGGGGGGGGGGGGGGGGGGGGGGGGGGGGGGGGGGGGGGGGGGGGGGGGGGGGGGGGGGGGGGGGGGGGGGGGGGGGGGGGGGGGGCCCCCCCCGCCCTACTCCCCAACCAACCCACCGAACTAACTCCATACATTCATCATCATACATTGCGTACCGTGCATCTTTCCTCTTCCTTCCATACTGTGCACGACGCCTTTGGCTACTCAATTTATTTTGTTTTGCTGCTTCTCTATTCTACATAGACCCGACAATCTCCCTCCAACAAAAGCATACTTTTTGAGTACTCTAAAGAAATATAGCCCATTGGGCCGGCTTTAGGATTATTCTTACTCCTACTGTGGAGAAAACCAGAGGAGTCCGACTACCATTTCTTCGTATGAAGTACGTAGTTGTTCTTCACCGTGCAAGCTCTACAGGTTTCGGAATCCGAGGCCTTCAGGTTCAACCGTAGACGTAGAAGCAAACCGATACTTAAGCATCGAGCGAATGAGAGACGAGCGAGACGCCTTTAGCTCCTAGAATGCCTTCTTCAACTTTGCTATACGCAATTCGTGCGCCAAATAGAACTGCTAGACTACGTCGAGTTGTTACCACTCATGCCTCTAAAGAGCGAGGCAAAGGGTAACACTAGGGAGGAGCTCCACCTTTTGTTCTTCCAGCTCGGACTCCTAAACTAGAAACTATATAAGAGGCACGAGATGATCAGGTGTGTGCACTAAAGCTCGACATGATGAAAGCTTATGAGAACTTCACTGCTATAGCTGATACGGGATCTAATGACTTATTTCTTAAAATAGGGTTTTGTGACTACCGAAAGTTTCTCTTTTCATGACACAGGGGGGGGGGTCTCTGTGGCCTAGTTTCTTTGGCCCATTTGAAATGAGCTACGAATAGGTCCTACTTCAGACAATCCTTCGTTGTCCCTTCAGAGGAGATGAGTGGGATGACGAATGAGTTCTTTAAACATCTCTATACTGCTGAAGGTACTGAAAGAATGGAGGATGTTCGTTCTGTCGACAGTTCCTCGGAAAGTATCTCAGGCAATGAATGAGCAATTGACTGCGCCCTTTACTGGTTCTGAAGTGTGACCTTTTTAAGATGTACCCTGAAAGGCCACTGGCCCGGACGGCTATCCAACCCACTTTTTTTCAGCGAAGGTGGGATTTCTATGGTGATGAGGTTAGTGACTTCAGTTACCTTCTCGGTTCTTTTCAATGGGGAGCGTCTTGAGGAATTCAAACCTTCTCAGGGACTACGCCAGGGAGATCCAATCTCTCCATACTTATTCTTGTTAGCAGCAGTTTAGGTATTCGAAATAGCGAAATACATAAATTATCTATCTCAAGGTACGTCTCGTACTTATCTTGAGCCATCAGTCAGATTGAATGCAGCGCCCTGCCGGCAGCTCCTGACCTCTGTTCCTATGGGGGAAAGAAGGTGTGGCTTTGGACCCCAAACTCTTCCATGACGCCCTTCTTCTTATAGCGTGGTTAAGTGATCAATACAGAAAAAATCACACCCATTGGATCCATCCTGATATGATTGGGTGATTTGCACGTTCCCTTAAGAACAAGCACACACACACACACTAAATCCTGAAAAGAAAGATAGATGCTCATCTTCACACTGATAGCAGCAGGCTCACTACGTACGTTGTCCAACCCACCTCGTAAGACATCTTTCCTTGGATATCCAAGCGAAAGAGGAGGTCTCAAGCGTGCAAAAACACATGTATCAGTAGGAAAAGATGTGCAATCATGCTCAGAGACTGCAGATAACAGATCTCTCAGGCACCGGTTTCCCTCAGTTCAGGAAGGGAAGCAAGCTTTCAAGGGTCCCAGGATAAAAAAGGTAATTAATATGTCTCCGACCGAAGTGATAGATAAAGGCTTTACCCATTGGCAAGGAACGCTTGGAGGAGTGAAACAACGATTCCGCCTAGCGTAGGACACGTATATTTGATCCAATCTAGCAAGCGTAGCCAGCCCCACCCACGGGTGAAATTGTACAGCTCCCTATCTCGTTGAAAGCCCCTTTGCTTACGAAAGAGAAGAGTTGGATGCCGTGGTGGGAAAGCTCCCGTTTCAACTTTGCTTCTTGTAAGCTTCGGTATAAATAGCTCACTTGCGGGATCTAATCTCATTCTATGGGAACAACTTTCATTTCTATCTTTTGGCTTAAAGTGGTGAACAAATCCTTTCTCTTCACTTTTTTTGCTCCGCATGGCTCCGGTCAAGATGTGACACATCCTGTATATACATAATTAGGAGACCTCTCACGAACTTGTTAAAGAAAGGAGTACCATTTGTGTGGACACGCCAAAGAAATCCTTTGATGTTCTCAAGCAAGCTTTAATTGAGGCCCCTGTGTTGGTTCTCCCTGATTTCAGTAAAAGATTTGTGCTAGAGACAGATGCCTGTGGGCATTGGAGCTGTGATAAGGGGTAGAAGTATTCGTGTGGGGTGGGTTTCGAAGGGAAGGTTGCACAATAGATCAGAGATCCTTTGAGGAAGACTGAAATGACTATACTTATAGAATGGTCCATATCGAACAGATACGATACTGGTTTACACAGAGAATATCGCCTAGCTCTAAAATGGCAGCACCTGAGTGCAACTTCGAGTAAGAAAGAACGACCTTCTGCTACCTTTTTACCGGGGCATTGTTTTAACAACTTTAGCTGATTGATCTACGAATGGAGGGATTCAAGCTTATTTTTGTTAACCGAGATGCAAACGACTAACAAACTGGATTCGAAGCCACCTGTCGTAATAGTACCTACGGGTTCTTTCTTTGGAGCCTTCAAATGCAATAGCTAGCTGCCCAACGGCCAATGCCACAGGCAAATCTCCATTTTCCAACTTATACAACTCTTTGGGGTCCAAAGATACTCGCCATTGCAGCTTAATAAATAGGACCGGTGGGATTGCCTTCAACAGATATATCGGTTTCACTGCTTTCGTACCCTTTGTTTTGGTCATGTGGATGACCCGCAGACCGTAGATAAGATGGATACCCACGTACTGCCTTCAATGAAGAGAGTTTTACCAAGGACCCTCAGACAGATAGGGGGGACAGACAAGAGGTATGCAACCTGCTGAATATTGTCGCTGAATCGCTCACTGGCAAATACTTGGGGCTCCCCTCCCTGGTAGGACTGGATAGGAGCGACTGCTTCCCACACTTAATTGAGAGAGTTTGCACTCGGATTAATGGCTGCAAAGAGGAAGGGCTAATTGGCTCCACCATGGAGACCGAAATGCGAGCTTCTTTCATCACATCATTTTGCAAAAGAGAAAAAAGAAGAACATAATAAAGTTTCTGAATGACTCAAACGGCAACAGGATCGAAGGTAATGACCAGTTAGCATCTCTGATAAAGGGTTACTTTGAGGGACTGTTCACCTCAGAAGTCCTAGCTCCGGACCCTGGGCTACTGGGGAAAGTAAACATGCGAGTAACTGAAGAAATGAACGCAAGCCTCTTGGCTCCGTTCACGGAAGATGAAGTAAAGGCAGCACTCTGAATTCAATCAAGAGTTAGGTACAGTAATCTTCAGATATGACAATACCCCCCCCAAAGCATTGTCAAGTGTTGGAATTAGGGCACCAACCACGAATAGGAGCTGTATAGAACTCCGGAAAGAGACCTTTGATGAAGTCAGCATCCTCCCAAGTGGCATTTGCTTGATCCAAACTAGCCCACTTCCTTGGTTGCTGAAAAACCATGCAACGCAAGTAATTTTCCACACACTGATTCACACGTTCTGTCTGGCCATATGATAGTGGGTGATAGGCAGAGCTAAACCTCAATTTCACTTGCAGTGCTTTGAAGAAGGCCTGCCACATGTTACTTGTGAATATCCAGTTTCTATCAGAGACTATTGACTTTGGCAATCCATTCCACTTAAAAACATTATCCATGAAAGCATGAGAGACTGATTGTACTGTATAAGGGTGAGCAAGGGGAATGAAATGAGAATATTTAGTGAACCTGTCCACCACCAACAATATGACTTCTTTGCCCAATGATTTGGAAAGACCCTCAAAGAAATCCAAGGAGATGTCAGTCCAAGCAGAAGTAGGTAATGGCAGTGGATCTAGGAGACCAGGGTAGTGGCAATGCTCTCCCTTGACTCTTTGGCAAACTGCACACTCATGTAGAAAAGTTTCAATCTCCTGGCCTGGCGCCTATAAAATAGCTTTTTTACCCTTTGATAAGTAGCCACAATGCCAGAATGGCCTCCTATGGGAGAGTTGTGAAGTGAATCAATGATTTGGTGTTTAAGAATAGCATCTGATCCCACATATATTCTTCCTTTATATCTCAAAATGCCAGAATGAGGAGTATAAGGGGGTGCTGGATTGGCTGATACAGTGAGCTTCTCAAGCAGAGATTTGCAGTGATCATCATTAGTGTAGCTGGTTTCTACAGTTGAAGCCCAAGCAGGAGTAACTGCAGTGACTGCCATCATAAGAGAATCTCTTCTGCTCAAAGCATCTGCAACCTTGTTTTCTTTTTTTGTATTCAATCTTGTAATCGGATTCAAGAAATTTTCACATAAGCTTGTGCTGGATGCCCTCAGAGACTTTTTGTTTTGTGATGTATTTAAGGCTCTGTTGATCAGTTTTGACCAATAAAAGAATTGGGAACCAAGAAAGTAGTGGCGCCATCTCTTCCAGGATTCAAAAATAGCTAAAGCTTCTCCTTATCATAAGTTGACATAGCTGCATTTCTGGGTCCAAGGGCTTTACTGAAATAAGCAATTGGTCTGCCTTGTTGCATGAGGACAGGACCAATACCTTAACCTGATGCATCTGTTTAAAAAGTAAATGGTAGGGTCAAATCAGGCAAAGCCATAACAGGAGCAGTGACCAGACAATTCTTCAGTGTTGTGAAGGCCTCAATTTGAGCATCTGGCCACTGGAATGAATCTTTTTTTAGACAGTCATGAAGTGGCCTAGAATTGATCCCATAATTCTTGACAAATCTTCTTTTTCTGCAGCCATACCAAGAAAACTCCTCAACTGAGTGATAGTCTTAGGTGCTGGCCATTCTTTGATGGCAACTATTTTGTGGGGGTCTGTAGATAGACCCTATCCTTAGATAACATTGACGGTGTCCTGGACTAGGGGGTACTCACCACGTCGTCTCCCAATCAGTTAGATTGGGCCGAGGACCCCATGGCCGCATACTCATGGGCCAGTTCAGACAACCCCTGCCGCATACAAGGAAGACTCCACAAGACTTGGCGCTCAAGACGGGGGGGGGGGGGGGGGGGGGGGGGGGGGGGGGGGGGGGGGGGGGGGGGGGGGGGGGGGGGGGGGGGGGGGGGGGGGGGGGGGGGGGGGGGGGGGGGGGGGGGGGGGGGGGGGGGGGGGGGGGGGGGGGGGGGGGGGGGGGGGGGGGGGGGGGGGGGGGGGGGGGGGGGGGGGGGGGGGGGGGGGGGGGGGGGGGGGGGGGGGGGGAACAGTTGTGCACCATGTAGCTCATCTAATAGATCCTCAATGACAGGAATATTGAATTGATTTTCTGCACTTAACCCGAAAGCAAGTTTGAAAACAAGACCTGCTCTGTGAAGTGATGGAAGTAGTGAAGGTTTAGGCTTCGGATCTGTGAAGTTCAGGTTTTGGAGTAGAGGTCAGAGGCTAGTGCGGGTAGCCCTGTCGGAAACTAGAAAGAAGAGGCTGATGCACCTGCCCGGCGGTGGGTGGGTTCAGCTCGATCAACTGGGATAGGAGTTTTTTCTCTATCTTGCTCCATGGTGTTCAAGCAGTGCGTCCAGAAAGCTGTGATTCATGGGAGGGAGCAGCTTCAATAGCTTTGGCTGTGAAAACTCTTGGTCTTGGAGCATCAGTGTCATCAGTTCACCCAAGATCAGCAGGACAAATAACTACTAGGTTTGTGCCAGAAAAGCGTCTTGCGTGACGGGGAAAGAGTGGAAAAAGAAAGAGATTCATCAGCTATGGAATCTGACAGGTATCGGTATTGAACAGAGGGGGCTGTTCACAAAGCATCCCATGGATGGTAATGGTGCTTCCCCAGCTGCTGTTCCTACTCCTTTGGCTGGTGCCAAATCAGGTGACTTTGAAGTTGAAGCTTGCCCGCAGAACGATGTAACCATGCTGGTAGTACTATGATTGCCTTAGAGCGCAGATGTCTCTGTCCCTAGGAACGTGATGCTTAGGTGCGAGGTGAAACACAAGCAGGAGATCGAGAAAAGAAATCATACGGATTGCAACCTACAGATGAAGAATCTGCTTCATTGTTCCCACCATCTATATCAGATGTTTAATAAGAATAGGAATCGAATAAGCTGCTGATTGACTGAGGAAGCATTTGAAAAGAAAGGAAGGGTGATGCTTGTTAAACAAAGCTGCGTGTGGGGCCGCCACGTATAGCTGTAGTTTCTGCTGTAGCATCGGTTATTTCCGTTATTGCTGTAGTAGCATCGGTTATTGCTCAGGTTACGAATGACCCAATCTATCTATGGCGGGGGGGGGGGGGGGGGGGGGGGGGGGGGGGGGGGGGGGGGGGGGGGGGGGGGGGGGGGGGGGGGGGGGGGGGGGGGGGGGGGGGGGGGGGGGGGGGGGGGGGGGGGGGGGGGGGGGGGGGGGGGGGGGGGGGGGGGGGGGGGGGGGGGGGGGGGGGGGGGGGGGGGGGGGGGGGGGGGGGGGGGGGGGGGGGGGGGGGGGGGGGGGGGGGGGGGGGGGGGGGGGGGGGGGGGGGGGGGGGGGGGGGGGGGGGGGGGGGGGGGGGGGGGGGGGGGGGGGGGGGGGGGGGGGGGGGGGGGGGGGGGGGGGGGGGGGGGGGGGGGGGGGGGGGGGGGGGGGGGGGGGGGGGGGGGGGGGGGGGGGGGGGGGGGGGGGGGGGGGGGGGGGGGGGGGGGGGGGGGGGGGGGGGGGGGGGGGGGGGGGGGGGGGGGGGGGGGGGGGGGGGGGGGGGGGGGGGGGGGGGGGGGGGGGGGGGGGGGGGGGGGGGGGGGGGGGGGGGGGGGGGGGGGGGGGGGGGGGGGGGGGGGGGGGGGGGGGGGGGGGGGGGGGGGGGGGGGGGGGGGGGGGGGGGGGGGGGGGGGGGGGGGGGGGGGGGGGGGGGGGGGGGGGGGGGGGGGGGGGGGGGGGGGGGGGGGGGGGGGGGGGGGGGGGGGGGGGGGGGGGGGGGGGGGGGGGGGGGGGGGGGGGGGGGGGGGGGGGGGGGGGGGGGGGGGGGGGGGGGGGGGGGGGAGGTACCTTTTCTCGAGCCGTCCTTTTTTCCGTCATCGTCTTCTTTAGAGTTGCGTGCAACTACTGATGCCGATTGGGCCTTCAGATAGGTGCTCAACTACAGGCTTATCTATTTTATGGGGAGACGAGACACTATCTTGGATGAGATAAAAGCAATAGACAGTTGCTCCTTCCACTGCCGAAGCGGAGTACCGTGCCATGGCACACT
The DNA here is from genome assembly GCA_036873465.1 of Thinopyrum obtusiflorum. NCBI lineage: Eukaryota > Viridiplantae > Streptophyta > Magnoliopsida > Poales > Poaceae > Thinopyrum > Thinopyrum obtusiflorum. Next base: position 22,359 of record JAAAWM010010212.1, read on the forward strand.
ACTAGATAGATTGTATGGCTCCGTTGGTGACTTTCTGATCGCGGGTTTCATTTGAAAAACCCCAACGCCATTCATCTTGCGTCAAATCCGGTCTTTCATGCAAGAGTTTCATTTTTGGCCGCTACTACGTTCGTCGAAAACTTCTTGATGGCACCATCATCTCATTACCTTATTTTTTCCCTTCGACTTCGGCTATGACCAATGCCCCACCTAGCTGAATAGGCGTAACAAAGCTACCTGAAAAAGGCAAGGTGCACCTTAGATTGAAATCGACAAATTTCGTTTTGCCAGATGGATTCTTTAGAAAGATTCCCGGATAAAGTTCAGTAGAATATTTAGTTAGAATCTAAATAAAGGGGGGGGGGGGGGGGGGGGGGGGGGGGGGGGGGGGGGGGGGGGGGGGGGGGGGGGGGGGGGGGGGGGGGGGGGGGGGGGGGGGGGGGGGGGGGGGGGGGGGGGGGGGGGGGGGGGGGGGGGGGGGGGGGGGGGGGGGGGGGGGGGGGGGGGGGGGGGGGGGGGGGGGGGGGGGGGGGGGGGGGGGGGGGGGGGGGGGGGGGGGGGGGGGGGGGGGGGGGGGGGGGGGGGGGGGGGGGGGGGGGGGGGGGGGGGGGGGGGGGGGGGGGGGGGGGGGGGGGGGGGGGGGGGGGGGGGGGGGGGGGGGGGGGGGGGGGGGGGGGGGGGGGGGGGGGGGGGGGGGGGGGGGGGGGGGGGGGGGGGGGGGGGGGGGGGGGGGGGGGGGGGGGGGGGGGGGGGGGGGGGGGGGGGGGGGGGGGGGGGGGGGGGGGGGGGGGGGGGGGGGGGGGGGGGGGGGGGGGGGGGGGGGGGGGGGGGGGGGGGGGGGGGGGGGGGGGGGGGGGGGGGGGGGGGGGGGGGGGGGGGGGGGGGGGGGGGGGGGGGGGGGGGGGGGGGGGGGGGGGGGGGGGGGGGGGGGGGGGGGGGGGGGGGGGGGGGGGGGGGGGGGGGGGGGGGGGGGGGGGGGGGGGGGGGGGGGGGGGGGGGGGGGGGGGGGGGGGGGGGGGGGGGGGGGGGGGGGGGGGGGGGGGGGGGGGGGGGGGGGGGGGGGGGGGGGGGGGGGGGGGGGGGGGGGGGGGGGGGGGGGGGGGGGGGGGGGGGGGGGGGGGGGGGGGGGGGGGGGGGGGGGGGGGGGGGGGGGGGGGGGGGGGGGGGGGGGGGGGGGGGGGGGGGGGGGGGGGGGGGGGGGGGGGGGGGGGGGGGGGGGGGGGGGGGGGGGGGGGGGGGGGGGGGGGGGGGGGGGGGGGGGGGGGGGGGGGGGGGGGGGGGGGGGGGGGGGGGGGGGGGGGGGGGGGGGGGGGGGGGGGGGGGGGGGGGGGGGGGGGGGGGGGGGGGGGGGGGGGGGGGGGGGGGGGGGGGGGGGGGGGGGGGGGGGGGGGGGGGGGGGGGGGGGGGGGGGGGGGGGGGGGGGGGGGGGGGGGGGGGGGGGGGGGGGGGGGGGGGGGGGGGGGGGGGGGGGGGGGGGGGGGGGGGGGGGGGGGGGGGGGGGGGGGGGGGGGGGGGGGGGGGGGGGGGGAAATAAAGGAAACTGTACCCGACCAGGGATGGACGTAAACTCGTAAGCTACCGAGGGTAGGGATAATCGTCCAGGTCTTATTAAAAAAAAAAGCCGCCCCGCCACTGCAGGCAGGTTAGTTCCTCTGTCGTTGCCGGAGAGTTCTTGGCGAAGAGACCTTAGGATAAGTTGCTAAAACAAACGGAGGGGAGGATCGACCCGTTCAGTAGAATTCCGAAGAAAGACTGTTGGCAGCAGGTGGAGACATTTCTTTGGCCCCCTTCCAAATAAATGCGGGCAGGGTAGAGCTCGGCAGAGGGTTCGAGAATAGGGTAGGGTTTTTTACGGTCGGGTCCCCTACCACTAGTCCGGCTAGCCTTCTTTCGGGCAGGAAGCAGGCCTAAACGACGGGCGGGCATCTCCCGCTACGCAAGCAGCATTGTTCGCCACCACCCGAGAAGCAAAAGATTCGAGAGTAAAGGCGGAAAAGACAAGCATAGTGGTCTAATGACAAGGGCCGACGACGGAAGCTCGGGACGGAGCCGTATGATGCGGAAGTCTCACGTACGGTTCCCTGAGAAGGGAGTGGCTACCCACGCTGGAGCTTCGACCAACTACCACCGGTCAATTCCGCTTTGGGGCCACCCCTGACTCTACCATCATTATAGGGGTATGGGGTTCGAGACAAAGAAAGATCAAGGCAGCATATCAGTTTTTCCTATATACTTTACTGGGATCCGTTTTTATGCTATTAGCTATTCTGTTGATTCTTCTCCAAACAGGAACCACCGATTTACAAATTTTATTAACCACTGAATTTAGTGAGCGGCGCCAAATCCTTCTATGGATTGCTTTTTTCGCCTCTTTTGCCGTCAAAGTGCCTATGGTACCAGTTCATATTTGGTTACCCGAAGCCCATGTAGAGGCACCTACGGCTGGATCCGTCATCTTGGCTGGAATTCTTTTAAAATTGGGAACCTACGGGTTTTTAAGATTTTCCATACCCATGTTTCCCGAGGCGACACTTTGTTTCACTCCTTTCATTTATACTCTAAGCGCGATTGCTATAATATATACTTCCTTGACCACTTTAAGACAGATCGATCTTAAGAAGATCATTGCCTACTCCTCAGTAGCCCATATGAATTTGGTGACTATTGGTATGTTTAGTCGGGCGGCGGCCGTTAGGTCACCTATTTTGAGTTATGGACACACAAGCAAGGCCAAAACATGTGTGCCGGGCGTGCGACCCATCAACCTACTAGCAATAGGGGAGAAAACTTAGCATGTCGCAACAAAAGCGTCGATTCGAGGCGTCAGCAAAACACCGCCGTCTGTTCCTAAAACAAAACCCCTTAGCGCCCCGGGACGGGAGTGGGGGACGGCCCTACGCAGACAGCAGCAGCACCGGCTCTACGAAGTCCGAATCGAATCTTTCGGTTGGCTTTCCCGTGAATAAGAATTGTTGGGCGGGGGGGGGGGGGGGGGGGGGGGGGGGGGGGGGGGGGGGGGGGGGGGGGGGGGGGGGGGGGGGGGGGGGGGGGGGGGGGGGGGGGGGGGGGGGGGGGGGGGGGGGGGGGGGGGGGGGGGGGGGGGGGGGGGGGGGGGGGGGGGGGGGGGGGGGGGGGGGGGGGGGGGGGGGGGGGGGGGGGGGGGGGGGGGGGGGGGGGGGGGGGGGGGGGGGGGGGGGGGGGGGGGGGGGGGGGGGGGGGGGGGGGGGGGGGGGGGGGGGGGGGGGGGGGGGGGGGGGGGGGGGGGGGGGGGGGGGGGGGGGGGGGGGGGGGGGGGGGGGGGGGGGGGGGGGGGGGGGGGGGGGGGGGGGGGGGGGGGGGGGGGGGGGGGGGGGGGGGGGGGGGGGGGGGGGGGGGGGGGGGGGGGGGGGGGGGGGGGGGGGGGGGGGGGGGGGGGGGGGGGGGGGGGGGGGGGGGGGGGGGGGGGGGGGGGGGGGGGGGGGGGGGGGGGGGGGGGGGGGGGGGGGGGGGGGGGGGGGGGGGGGGGGGGGGGGGGGGGGGGGGGGGGGGGGGGGGGGGGGGGGGGGGGGGGGGGGGGGGGGGGGGGGGGGGGGGGGGGGGGGGGGGGGGGGGGGGGGGGGGGGGGGGGGGGGGGGGGGGGGGGGGGGGGGGGGGGGGGGGGGGGGGGGGGGGGGGGGGGGGGGGGGGGGGGGGGGGGGGGGGGGGGGGGGGGGGGGGGGGGGGGGGGGGGGGGGGGGGGGGGGGGGGGGGGGGGGGGGGGGGGGGGGGGGGGGGGGGGGGGGGGGGGGGGGGGGGGGGGGGGGGGGGGGGGGGGGGGGGGGGGGGGGGGGGGGGGGGGGGGGGGGGGGGGGGGGGGGGGGGGGGGGGGGGGGGGGGGGGGGGGGGGGGGGGGGGGGGGGGGGGGGGGGGGGGGGGGGGGGGGGGGGGGGGGGGGGGGGGGGGGGGGGGGGGGGGGGGGGGGGGGGGGGGGGGGGGGGGGGGGGGGGGGGGGGGGGGGGGGGGGGGGGGGGGGGGGGGGGGGGGGGGGGGGGGGGGGGGGGGGGGGGGGGGGGGGGGGGGGGGGGGGGGGGGGGGGGGGGGGGGGGGGGGGGGGGGGGGGGGGGGGGGGGGGGGGGGGGGGGGGGGGGGGGGGGGGGGGGGGGGGGGGGGGGGGGGGGGGGGGGGGGGGGGGGGGGGGGGGGGGGGGGGGGGGGGGGGGGGGGGGGGGGGGGGGGGGGGGGGGGGGGGGGGGGGGGGGGGGGGGGGGGGGGGGGGGGGGGGGGGGGGGGGGGGGGGGGGGGGGGGGGGGGGGGGGGGGGGGGGGGGGGGGGGGGGGGGGGGGGGGGGGGGGGGGGGGGGGGGGGGGGGGGGGGGGGGGGGGGGGGGGGGGGGGGGGGGGGGGGGGGGGGGGGGGGGGGGGGGGGGGGGGGGGGGGGGGGGGGGGGGGGGGGGGGGGGGGGGGGGGGGGGGGGGGGGGGGGGGGGGGGGGGGGGGGGGGGGGGGGGGGGGGGGGGGGGGGGGGGGGGGGGGGGGGGGGGGGGGGGGGGGGGGGGGGGGGGGGGGGGGGGGGGGGGGGGGGGGGGGGGGGGGGGGGGGGGGGGGGGGGGGGGGGGGGGGGGGGGGGGGGGGGGGGGGGGGGGGGGGGGGGGGGGGGGGGGGGGGGGGGGGGGGGGGGGGGGGGGGGGGGGGGGGGGGGGGGGGGGGGGGGGGGGGGGGGGGGGGGGGGGGGGGGGGGGGGGGGGGGGGGGGGGGGGGGGGGGGGGGGGGGGGGGGGGGGGGGGGGGGGGGGGGGGGGGGGGGGGGGGGGGGGGGGGGGGGGGGGGGGGGGGGGGGGGGGGGGGGGGGGGGGGGGGGGGGGGGGGGGGGGGGGGGGGGGGGGGGGGGGGGGGGGGGGGGGGGGGGGGGGGGGGGGGGGGGGGGGGGGGGGGGGGGGGGGGGGGGGGGGGGGGGGGGGGGGGGGGGGGGGGGGGGGGGGGGGGGGGGGGGGGGGGGGGGGGGGGGGGGGGGGGGGGGGGGGGGGGGGGGGGGGGGGGGGGGGGGGGGGGGGGGGGGGGGGGGGGGGGGGGGGGGGGGGGGGGGGGGGGGGGGGGGGGGGGGGGGGGGGGGGGGGGGGGGGGGGGGGGGGGGGGGGGGGGGGGGGGGGGGGGGGGGGGGGGGGGGGGGGGGGGGGGGGGGGGGGGGGGGGGGGGGGGGGGGGGGGGGGGGGGGGGGGGGGGGGGGGGGGGGGGGGGGGGGGGGGGGGGGGGGGGGGGGGGGGGGGGGGGGGGGGGGGGGGGGGGGGGGGGGGGGGGGGGGGGGGGGGGGGGGGGGGGGGCATTCCTACGTGCTCCGACTGATCCCCACTGGAGATTATATGAGGGGTCTTAGAAACTGTCGTGACGCTTTGGTGACGAAGGTCACCGGGGTGACTATGGAAGGATTCCGTGGTAGTCTTTGACTCCCTCCAACTCAATCAATATCAAGAACATGTCGTGAGCATGGGGGTTTTGCCGACTACTAAACTATTGGCTAGGGCTTTTCTAGTTATAGCTTCTATAGTGAGTGGCCCTTCCGCTTTGATCTAGTTTTAGTTTGTATTGTACTAAATTGAACACATATCAAAGAAAGGCGATCAATCAATAAGTAGTTGCCCTTCTCCGGCCTGGGAAAAGCAGCGAACTCGTTAAACAAGGGGCTTTTTTATTCATGGTCGCTATTGTTGTATTGTATGTTGTCGGGGGAAGCTACTGCTTCTACGACAGCTCCGCTTCCTCGTCTTGCTTCTACTTTGCTTGTTTGCGCGAAGGCTTAGAGTCCTTTTCGCTAGGTCCAAATTCGTCAAAGCGAAAGATCTGATCCAACGGAAATCCCGCATATTGAGCGCAACTGATATGTGGCTACTAGGCGCGATCATCCCGCATGCCATAAAAAAATACTTCTTTTTTTATGGCCCGTCATATAAATATAGAATAGATATGGATAGAGAGACATTCTATTGATTCACGAAATGGCTCGTCGATCCAAATGAATCATTCTTCTGGTCTCTCTCTGCCCCGGGGGGGGGGGCCCCCGCCCCAAAACTGACCCACGACACAGCGCCCATTCGTTCCGCACGCGGGAAGGCAACGTAGTTCAGTTCAAAAGACCGCAGCGGAGTGGAGCAGCTGCGACACGAAGTTCCTTACCTTAGCTGGATCTCGCTGGTGCCACCTAAACGGTAGGTATAGGCGGCGGATGTCTGACGTTTGGAGTTGTCATTCGTGCACCTGTCCCCAATAGAAGAATGAGTGATCCCTTCCCCTGCGGATCATGGCCTTACCACTAGGTCCCCGATGGCCAGCGGGGGATTCGGTATAGCAGCTCACGTTCGTTTGCGCTTCGCGTTCCAGCTGGACTGGACACGTGTTAGCTGTAGGAAGTATGGTTACGAAAGTGACTTCGGTTCGCCAGTTCAGGCTCAACTCCTCGCTTTACGTTAGCAGACTTACAGGTCGGGCCGGGGCTCCACGCTCTTTCTTTTTGTGTGGGACGATGCCGGGGAATGTGTCGAGGCGGCGAACAACAACAAGACAACTAACTACATTTGCTTTTTCCCTCCATGAGATGAGCCAGTGCATTGGACCGATGGATAATAGAACTGAGCTGGCCAAACGCTTGGGCGCTCTACATACAATGTAGAAAAAATCAGATACATATCGATTTCTTTCTGATGGATCCAAAATAGATAGATATCTTGTATCATCAATAGATAAAAAGAGGTCAACCCTTATTATTGATAGAAAACCTTTCGATCTATCAGAACAGATCAGGCCATCTATCAATCGATTTGAATCATCTCGCTTTTCGTTCATTTCAGCCACGCCATAATAGCCGCCACAATAAGAAAGAAGCAAGCGAAACAGCTAGAAGCGCTCGCTTCGCCGCGCCCAACAATTCTTATTCACGGGAAAGCCAACCGAAAGATTCGATTCGGACTTTGTAGAGCCGGTGCTGCTACTGTCTGCGTAGGGCTGTCCCCCACTCCCGTCCCGGGGCTCTAAGGGGTTTTGTTTTAGGAACAGACGGCGGTGTTTTGCTGACGCCTCGAATCGACGCTTTTGTTGCGACATGCTAAGTTTTCTCCCCTGTTACTAGTAGGTTGATGGGTCGCATGCCCGTCACACATGTTTTGGCCTTGCTTGTGTGTCCATAACTCAAAATAGGTGACCTAACGGGAATGGATTTTGTATTTTCTTTCATGTGAACGGCCCTATCTTGTAAAGAATGGTTTTTTTGCTATAGACCACGTTGAGAAAGACCAACCAACAACACAAATAAAGACCGTTCCATTTGGGTACCTCTAAAGGGAGGTGCTCCTTATGATGCTACGGACGGTTGTCCGAAGTGCATGCAATGATGGGCTCGGATAGGATAGGATTGTGCGCGCCGGGCCCTTTGGGTGTCCATATTTTGGCCGACCTTAGCGTATATACTATGTTATGCGGCCGTAATATTTTGATACCTTCCACCGCTGTTACGCCAGAAATCCAAGGTTCCACACGAGCTCCTGTTCTGCGGCGTGATGGCAGGACCGCTAGGGGATTGGCTTCGGGTGTAGGTAGGGTCAAATCCGCAAGGGTCATGCAAATACATAGGCCCCTTCCCTTCTGCCGAGTTGTTTAGAAGGCGCTTTCCGTTCTACGGTCCCTCGGAGCGAAGGGTTAGGCAGGTAGTACAGGCCCTCTGACTTCCAGCTATGTGTTGTGTGCGACTCCCGCGAAGAGAATGAAGGGAAGCTCTTCGAGCTTTCTCCGCCAGCGGCTTATGTAGTGGTCGGGGGGGGGGGGGGGGGGGGGGGGGGGGGGGGGGGGGGGGGGGGGGGGGGGGGGGGGGGGGGGGGGGGGGGGGGGGGGGGGGGGGGGGGGGGGGGGGGGGGGGGGGGGGGGGGGGGGGGGGGGGGGGGGGGGGGGGGGGGGGGGGGGGGGGGGGGGGGGGGGGGGGGGGGGGGGGGGGGGGGGGGGGGGGGGGGGGGGGGGGGGGGGGGGGGGGGGGGGGGGGGGGGGGGGGGGGGGGGGGGGGGGGGGGGGGGGGGGGGGGGGGGGGGGGGGGGGGGGGGGGGGGGGGGGGGGGGGGGGGGGGGGGGGGGGGGGGGGGGGGGGGGGGGGGGGGGGGGGGGGGGGGGGGGGGGGGGGGGGGGGGGGGGGGGGGGGGGGGGGGGGGGGGGGGGGGGGGGGGGGGGGGGGGGGGGGGGGGGGGGGGGGGGGGGGGGGGGGGGGGGGGGGGGGGGGGGGGGGGGGGGGGGGGGGGGGGGGGGGGGGGGGGGGGGGGGGGGGGGGGGGGGGGGGGGGGGGGGGGGGGGGGGGGGGGGGGGGGGGGGGGGGGGGGGGGGGGGGGGGGGGGGGGGGGGGGGGGGGGGGGGGGGGGGGGGGGGGGGGGGGGGGGGGGGGGGGGGGGGGGGGGGGGGGGGGGGGGGGGGGGGGGGGGGGGGGGGGGGGGGGGGGGGGGGGGGGGGGGGGGGGGGGGGGGGGGGGGGGGGGGGGGGGGGGGGGGGGGGGGGGGGGGGGGGGGGGGGGGGGGGGGGGGGGGGGGGGGGGGGGGGGGGGGGGGGGGGGGGGGGGGGGGGGGGGGGGGGGGGGGGGGGGGGGGGGGGGGGGGGGGGGGGGGGGGGGGGGGGGGGGGGGGGGGGGGGGGGGGGGGGGGGGGGGGGGGGGGGGGGGGGGGGGGGGGGGGGGGGGGGGGGGGGGGGGGGGGGGGGGGGGGGGGGGGGGGGGGGGGGGGGGGGGGGGGGGGGGGGGGGGGGGGGGGGGGGGGGGGGGGGGGGGGGGGGGGGGGGGGGGGGGGGGGGGGGGGGGGGGGGGGGGGGGGGGGGGGGGGGGGGGGGGGGGGGGGGGGGGGGGGGGGGGGGGGGGGGGGGGGGGGGGGGGGGGGGGGGGGGGGGGGGGGGGGGGGGGGGGGGGGGGGGGGGGGGGGGGGGGGGGGGGGGGGGGGGGGGGGGGGGGGGGGGGGGGGGGGGGGGGGGGGGGGGGGGGGGGGGGGGGGGGGGGGGGGGGGGGGGGGGGGGGGGGGGGGGGGGGGGGGGGGGGGGGGGGGGGGGGGGGGGGGGGGGGGGGGGGGGGGGGGGGGGGGGGGGGGGGGGGGGGGGGGGGGGGGGGGGGGGGGGGGGGGGGGGGGGGGGGGGGGGGGGGGGGGGGGGGGGGGGGGGGGGGGGGGGGGGGGGGGGGGGGGGGGGGGGGGGGGGGGGGGGGGGGGGGGGGGGGGGGGGGGGGGGGGGGCGACAGGTGCAGCCGGTGGTGGTTGGGGAAGACGCTTGAGCAATTCATTAAACCTGTTATCCAGCTTTGTCTCAAACGACTTCTCCACGGCATCTATCTTCTCCATAGCCTCTTCAAATCTGTTTAGCACATCTCCCACCTGGCCACTCATCATTTGCTGAAATTTATCATGCAACCCCTTGTTCGTCATGTTCTCCCAATCAGTCTCATCGGCTTGTGATCCTGCCATGGTTAGCAGCAATAGAAACACAAAAGAATATGATCCTACAGACTACTAGGAAGTGGTGGTGATGGTGGTGTGTCACAAATCCTTCAAGCGAATCTCAAATTCTTACCAGTTCTTACCCAGCAGCAGGTGGTGATCGGCAACCGTTGTAGTCAAAACTCTCAAAGCTTGGATAGAGCGATTACCAGGGAGAGTCAAACGCACGACGTAGATGTATGTGGAGCTGGGAAGGCTTATAATATGGTAGCAAAAAGGGTCAGCAATAATCAATTCAGATATGCAAAGTTGAATAAACGCTCAACGACGGTACTGTGCTGGTCCTAGGCTAGAGGGGGGGGGGGGGGGGGGGGGGGGGGGGGGGGGGGGGGGGGGGGGGGGGGGGGGGGGGGGGGGGGGGGGGGGGGGGGGGGGGGGGGGGGGGGGGGGGGGGGGGGGGGGGGGGGGGGGGGGGGGGGGGGGGGGGGGGGGGGGGGGGGGGGGGGGGGGGGGGGGGGGGGGGGGGGGGGGGGGGGGGGGGGGGGGGGGGGGGGGGGGGGGGGGGGGGGGGGGGGGGGGGGGGGGGGGGGGGGGGGGGGGGGGGGGGGGGGGGGGGGGGGGGGGGGGGGGGGGGGGGGGGGGGGGGGGGGGGGGGGGGGGGGGGGGGGGGGGGGGGGGGGGGGGGGGGGGGGGGGGGGGGGGGGGGGGGGGGGGGGGGGGGGGGGGGGGGGGGGGGGGGGGGGGGGGGGGGGGGGGGGGGGGGGGGGGGGGGGGGGGGGGGGGGGGGGGGGGGGGGGGGGGGGGGGGGGGGGGGGGGGGGGGGGGGGGGGGGGGGGGGGGGGGGGGGGGGGGGGGGGGGGGGGGGGGGGGGGGGGGGGGGGGGGGGGGGGGGGGGGGGGGGGGGGGGGGGGGGGGGGGGGGGGGGGGGGGGGGGGGGGGGGGGGGGGGGGGGGGGGGGGGGGGGGGGGGGGGGGGGGGGGGGGGGGGGGGGGGGGGGGGGGGGGGGGGGGGGGGGGGGGGGGGGGGGGGGGGGGGGGGGGGGGGGGGGGGGGGGGGGGGGGGGGGGGGGGGGGGGGGGGGGGGGGGGGGGGGGGGGGGGGGGGGGGGGGGGGGGGGGGGGGGGGGGGGGGGGGGGGGGGGGGGGGGGGGGGGGGGGGGGGGGGGGGGGGGGGGGGGGGGGGGGGGGGGGGGGGGGGGGGGGGGGGGGGGGGGGGGGGGGGGGGGGGGGGGGGGGGGGGGGGGGGGGGGGGGGGGGGGGGGGGGGGGGGGGGGGGGGGGGGGGGGGGGGGGGGGGGGGGGGGGGGGGGGGGGGGGGGGGGGGGGGGGGGGGGGGGGGGGGGGGGGGGGGGGGGGGGGGGGGGGGGGGGGGGGGGGGGGGGGGGGGGGGGGGGGGGGGGGGGGGGGGGGGGGGGGGGGGGGGGGGGGGGGGGGGGGGGGGGGGGGGGGGGGGGGGGGGGGGGGGGGGGGGGGGGGGGGGGGGGGGGGGGGGGGGGGGGGGGGGGGGGGGGGGGGGGGGGGGGGGGGGGGGGGGGGGGGGGGGGGGGGGGGGGGGGGGGGGGGGGGGGGGGGGGGGGGGGGGGGGGGGGGGGGGGGGGGGGGGGGGGGGGGGGGGGGGGGGGGGGGGGGGGGGGGGGGGGGGGGGGGGGGGGGGGGGGGGGGGGGGGGGGGGGGGGGGGGGGGGGGGGGGGGGGGGGGGGGGGGGGGGGGGGGGGGGGGGGGGGGGGGGGGGGGGGGGGGGGGGGGGGGGGGGGGGGGGGGGGGGGGGGGGGGGGGGGGGGGGGGGGGGGGGGGGGGGGGGGGGGGGGGGGGGGGGGGGGGGGGGGGGGGGGGGGGGGGGGGGGGGGGGGGGGGGGGGGGGGGGGGGGGGGGGGGGGGGGGGGGGGGGGGGGGGGGGGGGGGGGGGGGGGGGGGGGGGGGGGGGGGGGGGGGGGGGGGGGGGGGGGGGGGGGGGGGGGGGGGGGGGGGGGGGGGGGGGGGGGGGGGGGGGGGGGGGGGGGGGGGGGGGGGGGGGGGGGGGGGGGGGGGGGGGGGGGGGGGGGGGGGGGGGGGGGGGGGGGGGGGGGGGGGGGGGGGGGGGGGGGGGGGGGGGGGGGGGGGGGGGGGGGGGGGGGGGGGGGGGGGGGGGGGGGGGGGGGGGGGGGGGGGGGGGGGGGGGGGGGGGGGGGGGGGGGGGGGGGGGGGGGGGGGGGGGGGGGGGGGGGGGGGGGGGGGGGGGGGGGGGGGGGGGGGGGGGGGGGGGGGGGGGGGGGGGGGGGGGGGGGGGGGGGGGGGGGGGGGGGGGGGGGGGGGGGGGGGGGGGGGGGGGGGGGGGGGGGGGGGGGGGGGGGGGGGGGGGGGGGGGGGGGGGGGGGGGGGGGGGGGGGGGGGGGGGGGGGGGGGGGGGGGGGGGGGGGGGGGGGGGGGGGGGGGGGGGGGGGGGGGGGGGGGGGGGGGGGGGGGGGGGGGATGCTGTTTTCCATTCATCTCCCAATTTGATACTAATTTGATGGTATCCACTACGCAAATCAACTTTGGAGAATAGTGTAGAGCCAATCAATTCATCAAGCATATCATCTAGCCTAGGAATAGTATGACAATAACGAATAGTAATATTATTAATGCCTCTACAATCAACGCACATACGCGACGTACCATCCTTTTTCGTCACTAAAATGGAAGGAACAGCACAAGGACTAAGGGATTCGCGTATATAACCTTTGTCGAGCAGTTCTTGTACTTGATGCATAATCTCCTTCGTCTCCGTTGGATTGGTACCGTATGGTGTACGGTTGGGTAATGATGCACTGGGAATTAAGTCAATTTTATGCTCAGTCCCTCGAATAGGTGGTAATCCCGGTGGCACGTCTTGCGGAAAGACATCAGCGAACTCCTACAAAATGTTATTACGGGGGGGGGGGGGGGGGGGGGGGGGGGGGGGGGGGGGGGGGGGGGGGGGGGGGGGGGGGGGGGGGGGGGGGGGGGGGGGGGGGGGGGGGGGGGGGGGGGGGGGGGGGGGGGGGGGGGGGGGGGGGGGGGGGGGGGGGGGGGGGGGGGGGGGGGGGGGGGGGGGGGGGGGGGGGGGGGGGGGGGGGGGGGGGGGGGGGGGGGGGGGGGGGGGGGGGGGGGGGGGGGGGGGGGGGGGGGGGGGGGGATATCATCTTTCAAAATGGAATCAGGAGTCATAGGAAGCAAAGTAATATTTTTATCTTTATGAACAAGAGTATACTAATTGTTTCTACCATGGTGTATAGATTTTTTATCAAATTGCCATGGTCTGCCAAGTAATAAGGAACATGCTTGCATAGGTACCACATCACAATCAACATAATCAGCATATGTAGAGATACTAAATGCACACGAACAGTACGTGTTACCTTAACCTTGCCGTTGTTGTTGAACCATTGGATGTAGTTAGGATGTGGATGTGGTCTTGTGGTGAGAGATAGCTTCTCCACCATCTCCATGCTAGCCAAGTTATTGCAGCTCCCTCCATCTATGATAACGCGAACAGAACATTCCTTCACAACTCCCTTTGTATGGAACTGATTATGTCTCTGATTTTGCTCAGCTTGTGCAACCTGCACACTCAAAACACGTTGAGCAACTAAACATTCATACCTGTCAGCATCTTCAGCAGCCATGTATTGCGTTTCATGATCAGAATCCTCTCCACTGTGTTCTTCATGTGTAATAAGTGCCAAAGTCTCCTCATCATAGTCACTAGCGGACTCATACCCACCATCCTCAGTAGCAATCATCACACGCTGAGATTGGCATTCTCTCGCAAGATGTCCTCTTCCCTTACAACGATGACAAATAATATCACTTGTGTGCCCTGTTGATGCCATGGAAGAAGAAGAGCTCTTCGCAGGTCCGGCAGGTGTGCTCTTGGCTGATAGTGGTGGTTGTACCTGCTTTCTTGTATCACGGCTGGAGGTGGCACCTGATGGAGGTGCTGGTGGAGTGGATGTGGAGGATGCACGTGGTGTCCATGCTGAAGATCGACCTGCAGAAAAGCTAGTTCGCGCCAATGCTTGTCGATCCTGCACT
>JAAAWM010010213.1:0-35779 GCA_036873465.1 Thinopyrum obtusiflorum
TGCTAGCGGAACACATACAGAAAAACACTAAGGCAACATATGCGTGTATGATTGGGAAACTAAGATGGCATTGCAAGAGACCACTAGAACAACACTTCAGTGTAAAAAACATGGTATGGTAGACAGATGAAGTACATACTAATGAATAACAACGCATAAGATATTGAGAAGTATGATGTCCAAACTAAGCAGATGGCATTGCGATAGAGTAGAATGACAGTACTTGAATTTGAAAACATGTTATCATGAATGGAATAGGTACTGAAAACAGGAAGGCATGCCATATTTACATGCATGATCAGCAGGCTAAGCACAAGGCATTGCAACAGAGTAGATGCACTCCAGGACATTATATGCATGATGTACCATATCAAGGGCCAAGTTAGAGCAAGGACCTTATGGGGTGAATAGGATTCATCATCTTTCTGCAAGTCTTGTGAAGAATTTACATGTTCCATCATATTGGGTATCATTGACGTCAAGTTTGTTGGCCATTACATTGCTCTGTGAGGTTCTTGTGGATAAATTAGTGTGTGCAATTATATCTAACATGCTTGGAAGACAACTAATAGTTAGATTTATGTAATGAGTGCCTATAGGAGATGACATAAATAGTAGGACTGGGGTTAACTAGCAGCAATAGGACTCAAAAACTAAAGGGAGAACACAGATGAAAGATACAGAATATGTATCGTTTGTACTTGAGATTAACTACATGGCACACAAAAGTATTAAGGAACAACATAGGTTATACTAGAAGTGGTATACTACTACAATCACCATCCTGTGGGATAGCATTGGCTGATGGATGATAACTATGGAACAACGTTACCTAAAGAACAAGTCTCTTAGCTGAACTATGGAACAACGTTAACTCCTGAACAAGACCCGTAAGAGATCAGCATGAATATACAGTGAAATGTGATAATCTATTTTCCATGCTTAGATGAATAACAAAGCCATAAATGTTGCACACAAGTAAGATGAGGGTACAACCTATATGTCTGCCATCCATAGGAGTGAGCATCATGTGCTAACTCGTCGATGGCCCTGCAGTTGTTGTGGCTGTCCATGTCGGGCACATGCATTCGATGCAGGGAACTGTTGAGTGGGGACTATAGCTCCCTTCTGGTGTATGCTTCCCTTGTTGGAGCAGCTGCCGTGAATCGAAAGACGGTGTGGGGGGGGGGGGGGGGGGGGGGGGGGGGGGGGGGGGGGGGGGGGGGGGGGGGGGGGGGGGGGGGGGGGGGGGGGGGGGGGGGGGGGGGGGGGGGGGGGGGGGGGGGGGGGGGGGGGGGGGGGGGGGGGGGGGGGGGGGGGGGGGGGGGGGGGGGGGGGGGGGGGGGGGGGGGGGGGGGGGGGGGGGGGGGGGGGGGGGGGGGGGGGGGGGGGGGGGGGGGGGGGGGGGGGGGGGGGGGGGGGGGGGGGGGGGGGGGGGGGGGGGGGGGGGGGGGGGGGGGGGGGGGGGGGGGGGGGGGGGGGGGGGGGGGGGGGGGGGGGGGGGGGGGGGGGGGGGGGGGGGGGGGGGGGGGGGGGGGGGGGGGGGGGGGGGGGGGGGGGGGGGGGGGGGGGGGGGGGGGGGGGGGGGGGGGGGGGGGGGGGGGGGGGGGGGGGGGGGGGGGGGGGGGGGGGGGGGGGGGGGGGGGGGGGGGGGGGGGGGGGGGGGGGGGGGGGGGGGGGGGGGGGGGGGGGGGGGGGGGGGGGGGGGGGGGGGGGGGGGGGGGGGGGGGGGGGGGGGGGGGGGGGGGGGGGGGGGGGGGGGGGGGGGGGGGGGGGGGGGGGGGGGGGGGGGGGGGGGGGGGGGGGGGGGGGGGGGGGGGGGGGGGGGGGGGGGGGGGGGGGGGGGGGGGGGGGGGGGGGGGGGGGGGGGGGGGGGGGGGGGGGGGGGGGGGGGGGGGGGGGGGGGGGGGGGGGGGGGGGGGGGGGGGGGGGGGGGGGGGGGGGGGGGGGGGGGGGGGGGGGGGGGGGGGGGGGGGGGGGGGGGGGGGGGGGGGGGGGGGGGGGGGGGGGGGGGGGGGGGGGGGGGGGGGGGGGGGGGGGGGGGGGGGGGGGGGGGGGGGGGGGGGGGGGGGGGGGGGGGGGGGGGGGGGGGGGGGGGGGGGGGGGGGGGGGGGGGGGGGGGGGGGGGGGGGGGGGGGGGGGGGGGGGGGGGGGGGGGGGGGGGGGGGGGGGGGGGGGGGGGGGGGGGGGGGGGGGGGGGGGGGGGGGGGGGGGGGGGGGGGGGGGGGGGGGGGGGGGGGGGGGGGGGGGGGGGGGGGGGGGGGGGGGGGGGGGGGGGGGGGGGGGGGGGGGGGGGGGGGGGGGGGGGGGGGGGGGGGGGGGGGGGGGGGGGGGGGGGGGGGGGGGGGGGGGGGGGGGGGGGGGGGGGGGGGGGGGGGGGGGGGGGGGGGGGGGGGGGGGGGGGGGGGGGGGGGGGGGGGGGGGGGGGGGGGGGGGGGGGGGGGGGGGGGGGGGGGGGGGGGGGGGGGGGGGGGGGGGGGGGGGGGGGGGGGGGGGGGGGGGGGGGGGGGGGGGGGGGGGGGGGGGGGGGGGGGGGGGGGGGGGGGGGGGGGGGGGGGGGGGGGGGGGGGGGGGGGGGGGGGGGGGGGGGGGGGGGGGGGGGGGGGGGGGGGGGGGGGGGGGGGGGGGGGGGGGGGGGGGGGGGGGGGGGGGGGGGGGGGGGGGGGGGGGGGGGGGGGGGGGGGGGGGGGGGGGGGGGGGGGGGGGGGGGGGGGGGGGGGGGGGGGGGGGGGGGGGGGGGGGGGGGGGGGGGGGGGGGGGGGGGGGGGGGGGGGGGGGGGGGGGGGGGGGGGGGGGGGGGGGGGGGGGGGGGGGGGGGGGGGGGGGGGGGGGGGGGGGGGGGGGGGGGGGGGGGGGGGGGGGGGGGGGGGGGGGGGGGGGGGGGGGGGGGGGGGGGGGGGGGGGGGGGGGGGGGGGGGGGGGGGGGGGGGGGGGGGGGGGGGGGGGGGGGGGGGGGGGGGGGGGGGGGGGGGGGGGGGGGGGGGGGGGGGGGGGGGGGGGGGGGGGGGGGGGGGGGGGGGGGGGGGGGGGGGGGGGGGGGGGGGGGGGGGGGGGGGGGGGGGGGGGGGGGGGGGGGGGGGGGGGGGGGGGGGGGGGGGGGGGGGGGGGGGGGGGGGGGGGGGGGGGGGGGGGGGGGGGGGGGGGGGGGGGGGGGGGGGGGGGGGGGGGGGGGGGGGGGGGGGGGGGGGGGGGGGGGGGGGGGGGGGGGGGGGGGGGGGGGGGGGGGGGGGGGGGGGGGGGGGGGGGGGGGGGGGGGGGGGGGGGGGGGGGGGGGGGGGGGGGGGGGGGGGGGGGGGGGGGGGGGGGGGGGGGGGGGGGGGGGGGGGGGGGGGGGGGGGGGGGGGGGGGGGGGGGGGGGGGGGGGGGGGGGGGGGGGGGGGGGGGGGGGGGGGGGGGGGGGGGGGGGGGGGGGGGGGGGGGGGGGGGGGGGGGGGGGGGGGGGGGGGGGGGGGGGGGGGGGGGGGGGGGGGGGGGGGGGGGGGGGGGGGGGGGGGGGGGGGGGGGGGGGGGGGGGGGGGGGGGGGGGGGGGGGGGGGGGGGGGGGGGGGGGGGGGGGGGGGGGGGGGGGGGGGGGGGGGGGGGGGGGGGGGGGGGGGGGGGGGGGGGGGGGGGGGGGGGGGGGGGGGGGGGGGGGGGGGGGGGGGGGGGGGGGGGGGGGGGGGGGGGGGGGGGGGGGGGGGGGGGGGGGGGGGGGGGGGGGGGGGGGGGGGGGGGGGGGGGGGGGGGGGGGGGGGGGGGGGGGGGGGGGGGGGGGGGGGGGGGGGGGGGGGGGGGGGGGGGGGGGGGGGGGGGGGGGGGGGGGGGGGGGGGGGGGGGGGGGGGGGGGGGGGGGGGGGGGGGGGGGGGGGGGGGGGGGGGGGGGGGGGGGGGGGGGGGGGGGGGGGGGGGGGGGGGGGGGGGGGGGGGGGGGGGGGGGGGGGGGGGGGGGGGGGGGGGGGGGGGGGGGGGGGGGGGGGGGGGGGGGGGGGGGGGGGGGGGGGGGGGGGGGGGGGGGGGGGGGGGGGGGGGGGGGGGGGGGGGGGGGGGGGGGGGGGGGGGGGGGGGGGGGGGGGGGGGGGGGGGGGGGGGGGGGGGGGGGTCTACCCCTGCCTTTAGGCTTCTCGGCTTGGGTCTGTGTACTTAGGGTCGGGGATAGTAGAGTAACTTTGCTTCTCCCAAATAGTGGGCGCAAGCGATTTCGGGCGAGGAGGGCGTGTTTTGAAATATAGTGGGCGCGAGCGATTTTGGGCGAGGAGAGCGTGTTTTGAAATAGTGGGCGCGAGCTATTTCAGGCGAGGAGAGGGTGTTTTGCCGACCATGGTTTATGAATTATTCGGCACATGTCATTTCGGCCGAGGAGAAGGCACGCTTGGATGAAGTTACGAACCTACCCTCGATGTACGACGGGCCAATTGATGTGTGTCCCACATAGGCCAGTAATTTCGCATCTCCCATTTATTTGC
The DNA here is from genome assembly GCA_036873465.1 of Thinopyrum obtusiflorum. Lineage (NCBI taxonomy): Eukaryota > Viridiplantae > Streptophyta > Magnoliopsida > Poales > Poaceae > Thinopyrum > Thinopyrum obtusiflorum. Next base: position 4,443 of record JAAAWM010010213.1, read on the forward strand.
TCGGGCGAATTCCATCGAGCATAAGGTGTTTAACGGTTCATTCAAATTTTCGGAGAACGAGCATCCACATCTACTTTACCAAGTCAATTCGAATCAAATTTTGAAATATTAGCTTGCCACTTCTATTTTAGATGGAGAGATGATGCTTGGGAGTAATGTGTTTTTACATGCTCGTTGCTAGCGATTGACTATATGACAAATAGTTGACCCACTCAAAAATGGGAATCAAACCCAAAATGAAATATATCGATTCAATGAAATAGCTCATTCACTAGGTCAAAATAGTGAACTAAATCCAAAATTGAACACCTCAATCGAGTAGCATGTTGTACAGTATTATAGTACTCCATGAACATGTTGAAAGTCAAATTAATGAACTTGTTTGATATACGCATATCTCCGTTCATTTGTGGATTGCAGACAACAGGTTCTCCAATTTAAATATTTGAATGCAAGTATATACCGAAACATGGTTTTTTCAGTCTTTGATGCATAAAACGCGACCTCCCCCTCTTTCCGGACTCCTGCTCTATCTCTCTCTCTCTTGCCGAAAAACTTCAATTTTGTCGCACGCATCCAACACACAAACCTTTTTGGTCCCTATCTCTCTCTCTTTGTGTGTGTGGGGGGTCTTTCTATTCGCATGCATATATACTCCATCTATAGGTCTCTCTCGCACACTATATATGATTCTCTAGTCCAAGCTAAATATCTGGGTGCACTCATCGTACGCACACAAATTCCTTGGCTCATTTCCCGTAACTCTCTCACGCACCACTCTGTCGTCTCGAGCTCTTCCCTCTCTCCCTCAAACTCTCCATCTACCTGGGTCACACATACACATGCATATCTCACTCGCACTCAATAGACCCATCTAAAACTCTATCGCTCTCCCTCGTTCTCTCTCCATCTCACACGCACACACACACAATCTCATGCCTAGCCAAGTATGATGGTCTCTCACTCAAATGTAGGCACACGCAGTCCCCCCTATATGTGTATGACTTGCTAATCTTAGTCTCCATCACAAACATGTGCAGGGTCTATCTAGATTTCTCTCGTGGCATATTTCTATCATGCACGCACCTCCCTCGATCTCCCACCCATATAGTCCCCTCACGATCTCGAGGGGATCTCTCTATCACAAACACACCCTCTCTCCCTCCCCATGTGTCCATGTTCTCCATGTGTCCCTCTCGACCTTTGTTCCTTGTTGGCTAGACCTCTATTGGACATGTGCTATAGGGGTGTCTCTCTCCGTTGCAAACAATCACGCACTACCTATCTTCGTGTATCTCCTCACCTTGCTTTTCTATCTCGGAGATGCATATGTGATATGTTTGCATAAGAAACGAAAAAAATACACTCTCTCTCTAATTTATCGTTTGTTGTCCCTTTCTCTTTCACACACATACTCTTTTTGCACACTCACTCATTCTCCTTCACACGCACTTGATCTCTCTCGACTTAGGCACTCTCTTCGGTCCATAGCATATAGATTTATTGAAAAGTCAAACATGACAAAGTTGGACCATGTACGTGGAGAAAAACATTTACATCTAGAACGGCAAACATATACCATTAGATTCATCATGAGATGTAGTTTAGTATGATGTATCTTTGGTATTGTAGATATAAATAACATTTGTGTAAACCTGATCAAAGTTTCCAAAGTTCGACTTCTAAAAAATTTACATGCACTGCATTATCGAGCGGATGGAATATCTCTTTACCCCTCTCAACTATCTGACGCACCACTCAACCTAATTGGGGCTCCTCTATCTCTCTCGAACTTTATATCTCCCTGGTTCACACATACACATGTCTCGCTCGCACTACATATAGACCCATCCAACACTCTTTGCCCTTGTTCTATCTCTATGTGACACGCACCCTCCTAAGTACCATAATCCCTCACTCCATCATAGGCGCACGCACTCCCTCCCTAAGTATGATTATCTCTCACTAGCCATCTGGAACACACGTATTGTCTCCTTCCATCCATACGTTTATCTCGATATATCTTGGGGTATCTTCTATCGCACACACACCTTGTCACTCGATCTCCCACCCATGTAGTCCCATCACGATCTCCAAGGGATCTCTCTATGACAAACATACACTCTCTCCTCCCCATGTCTGCATTTTCTCTGTACGGCTATCTATACCTCTCTCCCTTGTTTGTCAGACCCCTCTTGGCCATGTGCTAGGGGTCTTTCTCTCTCGGTTGCACACAACCACGCACTATCTCCTCACCTTGCTTCCATTGTCAAAGATGCATGTGTGATATGTTTGCATAAGACACACACGCCTTTTCTCTGTTTTTATCGTGTGTTGTCCATGTCTCTTTCACACATGCACACACACTTTTTTCACTCACTCTTTCTATTTCACTCACTCTCTCTCTCTAGTTAGGGACTCCCTCACATCCATAAGCATATGGATGTTTTGAAAAGTCAAACCTTATAAAAGTTTGACCAGGTATATGTGGAGAAAAACATTTACATCTGGAACGATCATTAGATTAATCACAACATGTACTTACTTCATACTATCATTTACCTTTGGTATTGTAGATATAAGTAATTTCTTTATAAACTTGGTCAAAGTTTCAAAAGTTTGACTTTAAAAAAATGTTGGCACTACATTATCGAATGGAGGGAGTAGCTCTTTCTCTCTCTCTGCTATCTCTCATGGGCCTCCCCTATCACTCGAACTTTCTATACCGATGGATTATACGCTCATTGTGTCAGGGTATAGCTCCGTATATTGTTTAGTTAACCGGTCAACCAGTCCACATGCTGCCTTGTCAGCTCGTGTTCTCTATCTTCGTATGCTGGCCCATGTGGCAGTGGGTGACCCCCCCCCCCCCCCCCCCCCCCCCCCCCCCCCCCCCCCCCCCCCCCCCCCCCCCCCCCCCCCCCCCCCCCCCCCCCCCCCCCCCCCCCCCCCCCCCCCCCCCCCCCCCCCCCCCCCCCCCCCCCCCCCCCCCCCCCCCCCCCCCCCCCCCCCCCCCCCCCCCCCCCCCCCCCCCCCCCCCCCCCCCCCCCCCCCCCCCCCCCCCCCCCCCCCCCCCCCCCCCCCCCCCCCCCCCCCCCCCCCCCCCCCCCCCCCCCCCCCCCCCCCCCCCCCCCCCCCCCCCCCCCCCCCCCCCCCCCCCCCCCCCCCCCCCCCCCCCCCCCCCCCCCCCCCCCCCCCCCCCCCCCCCCCCCCCCCCCCCCCCCCCCCCCCCCCCCCCCCCCCCCCCCCCCCCCCCCCCCCCCCCCCCCCCCCCCCCCCCCCCCCCCCCCCCCCCCCCCCCCCCCCCCCCCCCCCCCCCCCCCCCCCCCCCCCCCCCCCCCCCCCCCCCCCCCCCCCCCCCCCCCCCCCCCCCCCCCCCCCCCCCCCCCCCCCCCCCCCCCCCCCCCCCCCCCCCCCCCCCCCCCCCCCCCCCCCCCCCCCCCCCCCCCCCCCCCCCCCCCCCCCCCCCCCCCCCCCCCCCCCCCCCCCCCCCCCCCCCCCCCCCCCCCCCCCCCCCCCCCCCCCCCCCCCCCCCCCCCCCCCCCCCCCCCCCCCCCCCCCCCCCCCCCCCCCCCCCCCCCCCCCCCCCCCCCCCCCCCCCCCCCCCCCCCCCCCCCCCCCCCCCCCCCCCCCCCCCCCCCCCCCCCCCCCCCCCCCCCCCCCCCCCCCCCCCCCCCCCCCCCCCCCCCCCCCCCCCCCCCCCCCCCCCCCCCCCCCCCCCCCCCCCCCCCCCCCCCCCCCCCCCCCCCCCCCCCCCCCCCCCCCCCCCCCCCCCCCCCCCCCCCCCCCCCCCCCCCCCCCCCCCCCCCCCCCCCCCCCCCCCCCCCCCCCCCCCCCCCCCCCCCCCCCCCCCCCCCCCCCCCCCCCCCCCCCCCCCCCCACGATAAATGTAAAGAAAAGGCGTGTGTGTCTTATGCAAACATATCACACATGCATCTTCGACAACGGAAGCAAGGTGAGGAGATAGTGTGTGGTTGTGTGCAACCGAGAGAGAAAGACCCCTAGCACATGGACAAGAGGGGTCTGACAAACAAGGGAGGGAGGTCGAGAGAGACGTACGGAGAAAATGCAGACATGGGGAGGAGAGAGTGTATGTTTGTCATAGAGAGATCCCTTGGAGATCGTGATGGGACTACATGGATGGGAGATTGAGTGACAAGGTGTGTGTGCGATAGAAGATACCCCGAGAGATATCGAGATAAACGTACGGATGGAAGGAGACAATACGTGTGTTCAGATGGCTAGTGAGAGATAATCATACTTAGGGGGGAGTTCGTGCGCCTATGATGGAGTGAGGGATTATGGTACTTAGGGGTGTGTGTGTCACATAGAGAGAGAACAAGGGCAGAGAGTGTTGGATGGGTCTATATGTAGCACGAGCGAGACATGTGTATGTGTGAACGAGGGAGATATAAAGTTTGAGAGAGATAGAGGAGCCCCGATAAGGCCGAGTGGTGCGTCAGATAGTTGAGAGGGGGAAAGAGATATTCCATCCGCTCGATAATGTAGTGCATGTAAATTTTTTAGAAGTCGAACTTTGGAAACTTTGATCAGGTTTACGCAAATGTTATTTATATCTACAATACCAAAGATACATCATACTAAACTACATCTCATGATGAATCTAATGGTATATGTTTGCCGTTCTAGATTTAAATGTTTTTCTCCACGTACATGGTCCAACTTTGTGATGTTTGACTTTTCAATAAATCTATATGCTATGGACCAAAGAGAGTGCCTAAGTCGAGAGAGATCAAGTGCGTGTGAAGGAGAATGAGTGAGTGTGCAAAAAGAGTGTGTGTGAAAGAGAAAGGGACAACAAACGATAAATTAGAGAGAGATAGTGTGTTTTTTAGTTTCTTATGCAAACATATCACATATGCATCTCCGAGATAGAAAAGCGAGGTGAGGAGATACACGAAGATAGCTAGTGCATGATTGTTTGCAATGGAGAGAGACACCCCTATAGCACATGTCCAATAGAGGTCTGGCCAACAAGGAACAAAGGTCGAGAGGGACACATGGAGAACATGGACACATGGGGAGGGATAGAGGGTGTGTTTGTGATAGAGAGATCCCGTCGAGATCGTGAGGGGACTATATGGGTGGGAGATCGAGGGAGGTGCGTGCGCGATAGAAAGATGCCCCGAGAGAAATCAAGATAGACCATGCACATGTTTGTGATGGAGACTAAGATTAGCTAGTCATACACATATAGGGGGGACTATGTGTGCCTACATTTGAGTGAGAGACCATTATACTTGGCTAGGCATGAGATTGTGTGTGTGTGCGTGTGAGATGGAAAGAGAATGAGGGAGAGAGATAGAGTTTTATATGGGTCTATCGAGTGCGAGTGAGATATGCATGTGTATGTGTGAACCAGGTAGATGGAGAGTTTGAGAGAGAGAGGGAAGAGCTCCGAGACGACAGAGTGGTGCGTGAGAGAGTTACGGGCAACGAGCCAAGGAATTTGTGTGCGTACGATTAGTGCACCCAAGATATTTAGCTTGGACTAGAGAATCATACATAGTGTGCGAGAGAGACCTATAGATGGAGTATATATGCATGCGAACAAGAAAGACCCCCCCACACACACAAAGAGAGAGAGAGAGAGAGGTATAGGGACCAAAAAGGTTTGTGTGTTGGATGCGTGTGACGAAATTGAACTTTTTCGGAGAGAGAGAGAGAGAGCAGGAATTCGGAAAGAGGGGGAGGTCGCGTTTTATGCATCAAAGACTAATATAAACCATGTTTCGATATATACTTCCATTCAAATATTTAAATTGTAAAACATGTTGTCTGCAATCCACACATGAACGAAGATATGCGTATATCAAACAAGTTCATTAATTTGACTTTCAACATGTTCATGGAGTACGATAATACTGTACAACATGCTACTCGATTGAGGTGTGCAATTTTGGATTTAGTTCATTATTTTGACCAGGTGAACGAGCTATTTCATTGAATCGAGATATTTCATTTTGGGTTTGATTCCCATTTTTGAGTGGGTCAACTATTTGTCATATAGTAAATCGCTAGCAACGAGCATGTAAAAACACATTACTCCCGAGCATCATCTCTCCATCTAAAATAGAAGTGGCAAGCTAATATTCCAAAATTTGATTCGAATCGACTTGGTAAAGTAGACGTGGATGCTCGTTCTCCGAAAATTTGAACGAACCGTTAAACACCTTCTGCTCAATGGAATTTGCCCGAGCAAATAAATGGGAGATGCGAAATTACCGGCCTATGTGGGATGAGCATCAATTGGCCCGTCGTACATCGAGGGTAGGTTCGTAACTCCATCCAAGCGTGCCTTCTCCTCGACCGAAATGACACGTGCTTCATAAACCGTGGTCGGCAAAACACCCTCTCCTCGCCCGAAATAGCTCGCACCCACTATTTCAAAACACGCTCTCCTCGCCCAAAATTGTTCACGCCCACTATATTTCAAAACATGCCCTCCTCGCCCGAAATTGCTCGCGCCCACTATATTTCAAAACATGCCCTCCTCGCCCGAAATCGCTCGCGCCCACTATTTGGGAGAAGCAAAGTTACTCTACTATCCCCGGCCCTCAGTACACAGACCCAAGCCGAGAAGCCTAAAGGCAGGGGTGGAACTGTAACTCCCCCCACATTTCAGACAAATGCGCCCATAAGACATGGTTCCCCCTCCCAATTCCCCATTCATACCTCGTGGGCACCAAATCAATTTATCCCCGGAAGCTCCCTTCCCCCCCCCCCCCCCCCCCCCCCCCCCCCCCCCCCCCCCCCCCCCCCCCCCCCCCCCCCCCCCCCCCCCCCCCCCCCCCCCCCCCCCCCCCCCCCCCCCCCCCCCCCCCCCCCCCCCCCCCCCCCCCCCCCCCCCCCCCCCCCCCCCCCCCCCCCCCCCCCCCCCCCCCCCCCCCCCCCCCCCCCCCCCCCCCCCCCCCCCCCCCCCCCCCCCCCCCCCCCCCCCCCCCCCCCCCCCCCCCCCCCCCCCCCCCCCCCCCCCCCCCCCCCCCCCCCCCCCCCCCCCCCCCCCCCCCCCCCCCCCCCCCCCCCCCCCCCCCCCCCCCCCCCCCCCCCCCCCCTTTAGGCTTCTCGGCTTGGGTCTGTGTACTGAGGGTCGGGGATAGTAGAGTAACTTTGCTTCTCCCCAAATAGTGGGCGGGAGCGATTTCGAGCGATGAGGGCATGTTTTGAAATATAGTGGGCGCGAGCGATTTCGGGCAAGGAGAGCATGTTTTGAAATAGTGGGCGTGAGCTATTTCGGGCGAGGAGAGCGTGTTTTGCCGACCATGGTTTATGAATTATTCGGCACATGTCATTTCGGCCGAGGAGAAGGCGCGCTTGGATGAAGTTACAAAGCTACCCTCGGTGCACAACAGGCCAATTAATGCGTCTCCCACATAGGACGGTAATTTCGCGTCTCCCATTTATTTGCTCGGGCGAATTCTACCGAGCAGAGGATGTTTAACGGTTCGTTCAAAATTTGGGAGGACGAGCATCCACGTCTACCTTACCAAGTCGATCGAATCAAATTTAGAAATATTAGATTGCCACTTCTTTTTTAGATGGAGAGATGATGCTCGGGAGTAATGTGTTTTTACATGCTCGTTGCTAGCGATTTACTATATAACAAATAGTTGACCCACTCAAAACGGGAATCAAACCCAAAATGAAATATCTCGCCCCCCCCCCCCCCCCCCCCCCCCCCCCCCCCCCCCCCCCCCCCCCCCCCCCCCCCCCCCCCCCCCCCCCCCCCCCCCCCCCCCCCCCCCCCCCCCCCCCCCCCCCCCCCCCCCCCCCCCCCCCCCCCCCCCCCCCCCCCCCCCCCCCCCCCCCCCCCCCCCCCCCCCCCCCCCCCCCCCCCCCCCCCCCCCCCCCCCCCCCCCCCCCCCCCCCCCCCCCCCCCCCCCCCCCCCCCCCCCCCCCCCCCCCCCCCCCCCCCCCCCCCCCCCCCCCCCCCCCCCCCCCCCCCCCCCCCCCCCCCCCCCCCCCCCCCCCCCCCCCCCCCCCCCCCCCCCCCCCCCCCCCCCCCCCCCCCCCCCCCCCCCCCCCCCCCCCCCCCCCCCCCCCCCCCCCCCCCCCCCCCCCCCCCCCCCCCCCCCCCCCCCCCCCCCCCCCCCCCCCCCCCCCCCCCCCCCCCCCCCCCCCCCCCCCCCCCCCCCCCCCCCCCCCCCCCCCCCCCCCCCCCCCCCCCCCCCCCCCCCCCCCCCCCCCCCCCCCCCCCCCCCCCCCCCCCCCCCCCCCCCCCCCCCCCCCCCCCCCCCCCCCCCCCCCCCCCCCCCCCCCCCCCCCCCCCCCCCCCCCCCCCCCCCCCCCCCCCCCCCCCCCCCCCCCCCCCCCCCCCCCCCCCCCCCCCCCCCCCCCCCCCCCCCCCCCCCCCCCCCCCCCCCCCCCCCCCCCCCCCCCCCCCCCCCCCCCCCCCCCCCCCCCCCCCCCCCCCCCCCCCCCCCCCCCCCCCCCCCCCCCCCCCCCCCCCCCCCCCCCCCCCCCCCCCCCCCCCCCCCCCCCCCCCCCCCCCCCCCCCCCCCCCCCCCCCCCCCCCCCCCCCCCCCCCCCCCCCCCCCCCCCCCCCCCCCCCCCCCCCCCCCCCCCCCCCCCCCCCCCCCCCCCCCCCCCCCCCCCCCCCCCCCCCCCCCCCCCCCCCCCCCCCCCCCCCCCCCCCCCCCCCCCCCCCCCCCCCCCCCCCCCCCCCCCCCCCCCCCCCCCCCCCCCCCCCCCCCCCCCCCCCCCCCCCCCCCCCCCCCCCCCCCCCCCCCCCCCCCCCCCCCCCCCCCCCCCCCCCCCCCCCCCCCCCCCCCCCCCCCCCCCCTATCTCGGAGATGCATGCATGATATGTTCGCCTAAGAAACGAAAAAACACACACACTCTCTCTCTAATTTATCATTTGTTGTCACTTTCTCTTTCACACACATACTCTTTTTGCACACTTACTCATTCTCCTTCACACGCACTTGATCCCTCTCGACTTAGGCACTCTCCTCGGTCCATAGCATATTGATTTATTGAAAAGTCAAACATCACAAAGTTTGACCATGTACGTGGAGAAAAACAATTACATCTAGAACGGCAAACATATACCATTAGATTAACCATGAGATGTAGTTTCGTATGATGTATCTTTGGTATTGAAGATATAAATAACATTTGTGTAAACCTGATCAAAGTTTCCAAAGTTTGACTTCTAAAAAAATTACATGCACTGCATTATCGAGCGGATGGAATATCTCTTTCCCCCTTTCAGCTATCTGACGCACCACTCAGCGTTATCGGGGCTCCTCAATCTCTATCAAACTTTATATCTCCCTGGTTCACACATACGCATGTCTCGCTCGCGCTATACATATAGACCCATCCAACACTCTCCGCCCTTGTTCCCCCCCCCCCCCCCCCCCCCCCCCCCCCCCCCCCCCCCCCCCCCCCCCCCCCCCCCCCCCCCCCCCCCCCCCCCCCCCCCCCCCCCCCCCCCCCCCCCCCCCCCCCCCCCCCCCCCCCCCCCCCCCCCCCCCCCCCCCCCCCCCCCCCCCCCCCCCCCCCCCCCCCCCCCCCCCCCCCCCCCCCCCCCCCCCCCCCCCCCCCCCCCCCCCCCCCCCCCCCCCCCCCCCCCCCCCCCCCCCCCCCCCCCCCCCCCCCCCCCCCCCCCCCCCCCCCCCCCCCCCCCCCCCCCCCCCCCCCCCCCCCCCCCCCCCCCCCCCCCCCCCCCCCCCCCCCCCCCCCCCCCCCCCCCCCCCCCCCCCCCCCCCCCCCCCCCCCCCCCCCCCCCCCCCCCCCCCCCCCCCCCCCCCCCCCCCCCCCCCCCCCCCCCCCCCCCCCCCCCCCCCCCCCCCCCCCCCCCCCCCCCCCCCCCCCCCCCCCCCCCCCCCCCCCCCCCCCCCCCCCCCCCCCCCCCCCCCCCCCCCCCCCCCCCCCCCCCCCCCCCCCCCCCCCCCCCCCCCCCCCCCCCCCCCCCCCCCCCCCCCCCCCCCCCCCCCCCCCCCCCCCCCCCCCCCCCCCCCCCCCCCCCCCCCCCCCCCCCCCCCCCCCCCCCCCCCCCCCCCCCCCCCCCCCCCCCCCCCCCCCCCCCCCCCCCCCCCCCCCCCCCCTACTATCATTTATCTTTGGTATTGTAGATATAAGTAATTTCTTTATAAACTTGATCAAAGTTTCAAAAGTTTGACTTTAAAAAAAATGTTGGAACTACATTATCGAACGGAGGGAGTAGCTCTTTCTCTCTCTCTCTCTCTCTCTGCTATCTCTCACGGGCCTCCCGTCTCACACGAACACTCTATACCGACAGATTATATGCTCACTGTGTCAGCGTATAGCTCCGTATATTGTTTAGTTGACCGGTCAACCAGTCCACATGCTGCTTTGTCAGCTCGTGTTCTCTATCTTCGTGTGCTGGCCCATGTGGCAGTGGGTGAAAATAAGTAAACTAGAAGCCCATCTGACACGTGGTGAAGTAAACAAAGTTGAAACCACTCGGGGTAGCACCCCGCATGCTAGTAAATTGGGGGCGCATTGAGGACACACTTCTTCCGCGTGGAGGACGCACTCGCGCACAATTCACCACTGCGCGGCGGCATGCACAGAAGGACGCACTCGTGCACACCCAGCACACAAGACACACCAGCACACGTGTACACCGGCATCGCCGTCGGTTGAGATGGATGGCGAGGCAGCCAACAAGCGGAGGCGGCTCGAGCCAAAACTGCATCCGGCGAGCCTGGACTTCATCAGCAGCCTCCCCGACGACATGCTGCTCGTCATCATCGGCCTCCTCTCCACCAAATCTGCCGTGCGGACCGCCCTGCTCTCCCGGCGGTGGCGCCCCCTCTAGCACCGCGTCCCCCTCAACCTCACTGTCGACAGCTGCCTCTGCGACGGGGATTGCAAACGCATGGCCGCAGTCTCCAAGATCCTTTCATCGCACCCTGGGCCAGCCAGACGCCTTGACATCCGCATGTTCAGTACCAACTGCAAGGTCCAACCCAAGTTCAACGAGTGGTTCTTATCCCTTGCCCTAGATCAGCTCGAGGAGCTCAGCTTTGAAGCTGGACCATGTCGCTCTCTGCTGCCGTCCGCGCTCCACCTCACGCCAACGCTGCGCCGCGCCAGCTTCAACTCCTGCTATCTTCCCCAGATTAATGCCGCGCCCGCCCTTCTTCTCCCTCAACTCAAGCAGCTCGACCACTTCGACGTTGTCATCTCGAAGAAGGCTATGGAGCACCTTCTCCGTAGCTATACTGCGCCTGAGTACCTTCGTCTTGAGCAGATCCACGGGTTCATTAGCCTCCACATCGCCTCGACGAATCTTCGATGGATTTATGTGTCTTGCTGGCCCCGCAACAAGACATCAATTGGGAAGAGATCACTCCAGCTGTTCCATGTTATGGTCATTGAGAATGCGCCTTTCCTTGAGAGATTGCTTGTATCGGATCTAGAAGGTCGAACAAAAATCAGGGTCATTGACGCGCCGAAATTGACAGCGTTGGTGCACTCGTCTGCCAAATTCTCTGAACTCTTTATTGGATCCGTAATCGTTCAGGTACATCACTCATCTTCTTCTCCGTCTTCTTGAAATTCACATTTTAAAATTTCTTCTTGATGTATTTACGACCAACTTCCAGAACATGATTCCCACAAGCTTGACCCAGTCTATGCGCACAGTGAAGATCTTGGCAATAAAATCTATCGGCCCCAATCTGGATCAAGTTGTTGGATTCCTTACATGCTTTCTGTGCACGGAGAAGCTACTCATCGAGGTGAAACTTCTTTCCAATTAGTAAACGGTAATCACAACATAGCTCAAATTTTTCGTAATTTTCCCAAATTACGATGACAAGTGTAGTGTTCAAAACTGCATCTACGCACTGCACCGAAAGAAATGTTTTTAGTATTTTTTCTCATGTGATCACCTGCATCATTTTTTTGTTGTACTACTATAGTAGCCTAGGCTAGTCATAGTGGAAAGTAACTTAGACTACTCCAGTAACTCTATGGTTACCCTAAGAGCAAGTACTACCTCCGTCCTGGTTTACTCTTCCTATTTTGTAGTATCAACATTTGACCATAGATTTAACTGACAAAATGTTAATGCATGTCACTAAGAACTATATCGTTGGATTCGTATTTGAACATAATTTCAAATGGTGTAATTTTTAGTGGCATGCATTGGCATTTTCTTACATAAATATATGGTCAAAATTTTATACTAAATAAGAGGCAGTACAAAAGTGGGCTATAACGGCCCTCCACTCTGTAGGCCAAAACACGTGCCAAATTCACTTGTGATGCATTTGGCATCGATGCCTCTCCATTGCTCACCTGGTGCCCCAATCTGGATCACCTACTTTGCTCCGGTGCCAAATTAACTCACGCAATGAAAAAACACTTGCGTGGGAGAGAGAGAGAGGACTAAGGCAATAAAAAAACACTTGTTTGGGAGAGTGAGAGGCTGGTGTAGTTGGTTTGATTGATTTGTTTACACATGTGGGTCTGTGTGCACAGCGGTGCCAACTCTCTCACATCGCGAGAGCGGTGCCAAAATCATTTGATTTGACATCGATGCATATTATGGCATCGGCCCCATAGTGGAAGGCAACAAATGCCCAAGCTCTTCACGTACTCCTAGGTAAATGAGAGGAAAGAGAAAGAGAGAGAGAGAGTGAAAAAATATCACTAGCCAGCCAACCCTATCGTATGAGCGAATGATATTGGTACCTCTTGATGACACGGCAATCTTATACAGCTAGCTGCTCTAATATGTTCTCTTCTTTTGCAGATAAAAAAAGACCCGAAAGTGAAAAATGTGCTGCACTATAACAATCTCATTGAATGCCTTGATCTCCATCTTACAAATATTGATTTGATCGACTACCGAGGCAGCACATCTGAGATTAAATTGGCCAGGTTCTTTGTTCTGGAGGCAAGTGTGCTCAAGGTAATGAGGTTTGGCGTTCTCTGGCGCAACAATGAATGGCGTGCTGATCACCACAAGCGTCTAAGCCTAAATGACAAAGTCTCCGCAGAAGCTGAATTTGTTTTTGAAACATCAAGTGTCCAGAGACTCGAAAACTTATTTGCCCATTAGTGACTTGTCAGGGCGGTGGATTTTAGTTTGTACGATAATGCTGCATCCACCTAAAGTAACAAAAGTTCTTACGTAAACTTCCTAGTAATTGCCTCTTCGTAGGTGCAGCATTACTCCTAACATTTGTAATATCAGTTTGAAACTTGTAATATTGCCGTGTCGTATTCCCGCATTTTCAAAATCCTGCGAATCAAACAGGTCCTGAGTTGGTGATGATGTTATGCCTGCCATCTTTCACCAATAGCCGTCGGATCTAGATCTGACGCATACAAACCAAACTTCTCCAGTTTTGCAAAAAGATGCCCGCACTTGTTCCCTATTTACAAACAACTCCTTGTCTCTCACAATCAGCCTTATCTCCTCCCCACCACATCTAGAAGGACATGGAAAAATCTGGCGCGATGGCCGCTGCTGGCGCCGTCCACCCCCCAATCTTGGTGTTTCGTGCAATGCACGGGCATCTACGCACGGGAAATTATGTCGAACATGGCTAGTTGTAAGCATGCTAGGTCTACAGCCATGATGATAGTGACTGCAGACGGTGAGGCTGACTATGGTATGCCAAACACGGCGCCTATACTCAGGTGTCATCTCCGGCGTAGGGTCTTGTCACTTCACTGTGAGGAGCAGCACGTAATAATTTGACCAACGGGTAGTACAGTGCTACTACGTTGGTAGTACTACTACTACTAGTACTAGCACCACCGTCTGGATTTAGTAGTACTACCACGTCCATCTGGATTTAGTATTTGACTAGCAATATCTAGTAATGCATGTCACAAAAAATGTACTACTCCCTCTGTAAATAAATACATGGTGTATTGTTTTATTCCTATCGGTGAGGTAACTTAATGTCTTTTTGCTACTTAATAGGATTACATGCAATGAACTAACCACTGCATGTGATGTTTGGTAGTCTCAAGTCATTGAAAGCATGCACGGGCACGGAGGGGGACGCAGCTTCATTGACTTACTGCACCTGCCTTTGGGTGTATGACACGTGGGCCCAATGGGTGGCTGGCCAACCTGTCATACAGCCAAAGGCAGGTGCAGTAGAGTGGCGAGGAGTAGATGGCCAACACGCACGTGAATTCAACGCAGTCTGCACTTCTCATATAAAGGCTCCTGCCAGTCCAATCTACGAAATCCTACGCACCTACGCACCCAAGGGCAAGAGTGATCACTCCAATCGCAAGATCAGTTGACTAGAAGCTAGACCCATGGAGGAGATGAGCGCGAGCATTAGCTGGCTGTGCCAGATGGTCCACGACGCCGGCCTGCGGCCCGGCACTGAGGAACGTCTCCAGGTAGTGCTTGAGGCCGCCAGGGCGAGGGGCCGCTTGGACGACAGCTTCGTCTCCTTGTTCGACGAGGTCCTCATCGGCTTCCTCGACAAGTTCACCGTCGTCAAGAAGCTCGCGGACGACCTTGATGTACGCCTCTAGCATGCGCCCAGGCTCTGTGATGCCTGCCACCCTCAACGGCCTCTATGGTGACAACCTCTTCGACGCACTGGTGGCCCTGCGACTGCCCGCCGTCGCGCCGGAGAATGTCCACCTCGAGGTCGCGCTCGCCGCGCAGCGCCTGGCGCAGCAAGAGACCATCGACATAATCACCCACGTCTACGCGCAAATCATCCACAAGGACTACTACATGCAAGAGGAGGACGATAGGACGCTGGCCTTCTTGGACCGCAGGGCAACCTTGGACGGCATTGTTCAGATCACATTGAGCTTGCCGCCAACGCCACTGCTCCTCACACGTCGGTTGGTGACCCGGTGCACTAGGGTGTGAGGATGTCGTTGATGGATCCGTATGTATCTTTATCTTTCCGTCAAATCCATGTAGTAGTATATGGTACTACTAGTAATTATCTTACCTTTCGCATCAACTTCATAATTTTCCTACGTACTCCATGCATGAACCGCGCCAGAACCAAAGTTCTCATTACTCTAGGGAAAATCGTTATTTCTATCTATCGGTCGTGCCATGGAGCAGAACCAAATTTTACAAGTTACAAGTTCAAAAGGAAAAGCCTTCCGTGTTCACGATGCACCCCCACACGGTTGGTCCGGCACGCCGCTCAAGGGGGAATGCGTGCTGTGTTGCATTTTCACTTACAAGTGGGACCGCAGTTGAGCAAACCGACTATCGGCAAACCCCCACCCCGCCCACCGCGCGATGGCTAAGAAAAAAGGAGGGAGAAGGGATGGCTGTAGCACGGACTCCAAGAAAATTGGTGTCGGATGGGACTCGTGTGGGTGGCGTGTGCCGTACTGCTAGACATGAATACTAGTTATGGCCCATGCCACCCCACTATATCAAGGTGCTGGTTACGTAGAACAAATTTCCTGGAGTCCGTGCTCAGCCCTCCTCTATCTCTCTTCTCACCAGCCAGGAGACGCGTGGAGCCCATCATCTGTTTGCTCATATGCGGTCCCACATGTCAGTGAAAATGCAAGAGGACCCACTGAACCTGCACATCTTTCACCTCGATGTGCTGGTGATGAAAAACAAATCCAATAAAGATCTTCGGTGGCCACTTTTGGAGTTACTCAAGAGTAGTAAGATTCTATTTACAGTTTAACCCAAGATGCACATCACGTGGCTTCAACTACCACTCTATTTTCTTGCATGACACGACCTGGATGCTGGATGTCCCACGTGTCGGCAAAAGGAGGAAGAACTCGACCAAATCTTCGGTTGTGCTCTCGGATTAGACTAGTTGTGCTAACTTAAAATTTTATTGTGTAGAATGGATGCAAGTTTTGGTATTGGGAAGAAGAGTACAACGATATATTGATAGAGCGCAATTTAGTAGATGTTCTAGCACTTTTAGCTAGCATAGAGGCTAGAGATGAGACTAGTGCACTTGTTGATAGAATAGAGGCTAGACACGTCTACTTCTTTACACTCGAAGAAGAAAGAAGCACGCAGGATCGAGCCTCTGCAGATCAACAATGAATGCATCGAGAAGGCACTAATCCAACTTACAGGAGCAGTTATGGAAGTTGCATATCTTCTAAAATGTATTCTTGTGGTTCTTGTTTTTCTAGTCAAAATTTTGGTGATGTATTTCCATGTACCAAAAAATCAATGATGAAAAAAAGATATGTGTTCACAAAGAAAAATGTACGCGGCCGGGATGCCTCCGCGCATTCGGCGCATGGCCACCGCATCCGAGAAATGGCCCGGACACGACCCCATTGCCCTACCCAAACGGACAGAATCCGTGCTAAACGGAGGTCCATTTGGGGTTGTGCGTTGGAGTTGGCCTTACAAGTGGGACCGCAGTTGAGGAAACCGACTATTGGCAAACCCCCACCTCGCCCGTCGTGCGATGGCTGAGTTAGAGAAACGATGAGGTTGAAGAGATTGCTGTAGCACGGACTCCAAGAAATATGGTGTCAGATGGAAGTCGTGCTGGTGGCGTGTGCTGTACTCCTGGACGTGAATGCTTGTTCTGGCCCATGCCACCCTACTACTCCTACTACTACTCCTATCGAGGATTCGAGGTGCTGGTTACGTACAGCGAACACATTAACACATGGCCCACCTCACACTGTGGCCAAATTTCCTGGAGTCTGTGCTAGGTTAAAAAGTGTTCTTTGTGAGGATGGGTGGCTGGTCTCAAGTTTAAAACTTGTTGTATTACATACGTAGACGTAGAGATAGTGCAGCATGTGAAGCTAGTACAAATAGTGTACTATTGTTGATTGGCCTCATCCGATAACCTGTTGCAATGCACGTACAATTATGTATTCAGAAAATATTTTTTTGCCTCGTCGCAGCACCCACTCAGAGAAGCGACTCGATAGCCATTGATAAATTTAGTAAGTTTATCACAGGCATATCATTTTATTACATACAACAGGTCACCAACCCATAACGACAATGAGGATACATTATAAATACTAAAGTTTTCATCACACAACAAATAACAAGCAATGAAATGAACTTCAACTCAACCAATCCTCGGCGTTGGAAACGCTTGCTTTGAACCACAAGCGATTCTCTCGGAAGAGCCAGCTACTGTCAATCTCGAGACCAATGCAGGACTGATCATCCAGGCTGAAGCGGCCTACTATATCACGACCAGGGTAGGGAACCACCGCAATGTCCGACGTATAGATACAGTTGCTTCTCATAAATGGTAGTAACGTTGTGTCAACAGCAGTTGGATCGCCTTTCACCATCATTGGATAGTTTTTTCCAAGGAAGAGCGAGTTTGCTCCAAGACTATCAATACTGTACCAGGGAGAAGGTGTTGGCGCTAGCACACTAGTATCCATCCCGAATACCATGCAACGGGTGTTGGAATAGGTCCAGAGAGTGCGACCATGGGAGACAACACCTGCTCCCTCAGTAGTAACATCAGTAGTGGGCTATATACAGACAAGAATGGGTGATCCATCGGAAGTTGCCAGGCGCCACTGAGTATATGGGCCCTCCTCGTCCTCATGCTCGTGATCATCACCATCTTAATCTCCCCCTTGGTTATAAATTTTTTCAAGTATAGGCGGTGGAATGTTCACAGGACCTTGGAAACACAAGAAGAAGGTTAATTAGTAGAGAAGGGAAACTTGCTAACTCGCATGCATGTGGATGAAACAATTATAATTACGGTGGAAGACAAACATACCAAAACTACAAGGATCCCGTGCAAAAATAGTGACACGAGTGGTGGCAGCAAACACAAGACCCTCGTATTCAATTGCATCACAGTACCCCCCCCCCCCCCCCCCCCCCCCCCCCCCCCCCCCCCCCCCCCCCCCCCCCCCCCCCCCCCCCCCCCCCCCCCCCCCCCCCCCCCCCCCCCCCCCCCCCCCCCCCCCCCCCCCCCCCCCCCCCCCCCCCCCCCCCCCCCCCCCCCCCCCCCCCCCCCCCCCCCCCCCCCCCCCCCCCCCCCCCCCCCCCCCCCCCCCCCCCCCCCCCCCCCCCCCCCCCCCCCCCCCCCCCCCCCCCCCCCCCCCCCCCCCCCCCCCCCCCCCCCCCCCCCCCCCCCCCCCCCCCCCCCCCCCCCCCCCCCCCCCCCCCCCCCCCCCCCCCCCCCCCCCCCCCCCCCCCCCCCCCCCCCCCCCCCCCCCCCCCCCCCCCCCCCCCCCCCCCCCCCCCCCCCCCCCCCCCCCCCCCCCCCCCCCCCCCCCCCCCCCCCCCCCCCCCCCCCCCCCCCCCCCCCCCCCCCCCCCCCCCCCCCCCCCCCCCCCCCCCCCCCCCCCCCCCCCCCCCCCCCCCCCCCCCCCCCCCCCCCCCCCCCCCCCCCCCCCCCCCCCCCCCCCCCCCCCCCCCCCCCCCCCCCCCCCCCCCCCCCCCCCCCCCCCCCCCCCCCCCCCCCCCCCCCCCCCCCCCCCCCCCCCCCCCCCCCCCCCCCCCCCCCCCCCCCCCCCCCCCCCCCCCCCCCCCCCCCCCCCCCCCCCCCCCCCCCCCCCCCCCCCCCCCCCCCCCCCCCCCCCCCCCCCCCCCCCCCCCCCCCCCCCCCCCCCCCCCCCCCCCCCCCCCCCCCCCCCCCCCCCCCCCCCCCCCCCCCCCCCCCCCCCCCCCCCCCCCCCCCCCCCCCCCCCCCCCCCCCCCCCCCCCCCCCCCCCCCCCCCCCCCCCCCCCCCCCCCCCCCCCCCCCCCCCCCCCCCCCCCCCCCCCCCCCCCCCCCCCCCCCCCCCCCCCCCCCCCCCCCCCCCCCCCCCCCCCCCCCCCCCCCCCCCCCCCCCCCCCCCCCCCCCCCCCCCCCCCCCCCCCCCCCCCCCCCCCCCCCCCCCCCCCCCCCCCCCCCCCCCCCCCCCCCCCCCCCCCCCCCCCCCCCCCCCCCCCCCCCCCCCCCCCCCCCCCCCCCCCCCCCCCCCCCCCCCCCCCCCCCCCCCCCCCCCCCCCCCCCCCCCCCCCCCCCCCCCCCCCCCCCCCCCCCCCCCCCCCCCCCCCCCCCCCCCCCCCCCCCCCCCCCCCCCCCCCCCCCCCCCCCCCCCCCCCCCCCCCCCCCCCCCCCCCCCCCCCCCCCCCCCCCCCCCCCCCCCCCCCCCCCCCCCCCCCCCCCCCCCCCCCCCCCCCCCCCCCCCCCCCCCCCCCCCCCCCCCCCCCCCCCCCCCCCCCCCCCCCCCCCCCCCCCCCCCCCCCCCCCCCCCCCCCCCCCCCCCCCCCCCCCCCCCCCCCCCCCCCCCCCCCCCCCCCCCCCCCCCCCCCCCCCCCCCCCCCCCCCCCCCCCCCCCCCCCCCCCCCCCCCCCCCCCCCCCCCCCCCCCCCCCCCCCCCCCCCCCCCCCCCCCCCCCCCCCCCCCCCCCCCCCCCCCCCCCCCCCCCCCCCCCCCCCCCCCCCCCCCCCCCCCCCCCCCCCCCCCCCCCCCCCCCCCCCCCCCCCCCCCCCCCCCCCCCCCCCCCCCCCCCCCCCCCCCCCCCCCCCCCCCCCCCCCCCCCCCCCCCCCCCCCCCCCCCCCCCCCCCCCCCCCCCCCCCCCCCCCCCCCCCCCCCCCCCCCCCCCCCCCCCCCCCCCCCCCCCCCCCCCCCCCCCCCCCCCCCCCCCCCCCCCCCCCCCCCCCCCCCCCCCCCCCCCCCCCCCCCCCCCCCCCCCCCCCCCCCCCCCCCCCCCCCCCCCCCCCCCCCCCCCCCCCCCCCCCCCCCCCCCCCCCCCCCCCCCCCCCCCCCCCCCCCCCCCCCCCCCCCCCCCCCCCCCCCCCCCCCCCCCCCCCCCCCCCCCCCCCCCCCCCCCCCCCCCCCCCCCCCCCCCCCCCCCCCCCCCCCCCCCCCCCCCCCCCCCCCCCCCCCCCCCCCCCCCCCCCCCCCCCCCCCCCCCCCCCCCCCCCCCCCCCCCCCCCCCCCCCCCCCCCCCCCCCCCCCCCCCCCCCCCCCCCCCCCCCCCCCCCCCCCCCCCCCCCCCCCCCCCCCCCCCCCCCCCCCCCCCCCCCCCCCCCCCCCCCCCCCCCCCCCCCCCCCCCCCCCCCCCCCCCCCCCCCCCCCCCCCCCCCCCCCCCCCCCCCCCCCCCCCCCCCCCCCCCCCCCCCCCCCCCCCCCCCCCCCCCCCCCCCCCCCCCCCCCCCCCCCCCCCCCCCCCCCCCCCCCCCCCCCCCCCCCCCCCCCCCCCCCCCCCCCCCCCCCCCCCCCCCCCCCCCCCCCCCCCCCCCCCCCCCCCCCCCCCCCCCCCCCCCCCCCCCCCCCCCCCCCCCCCCCCCCCCCCCCCCCCCCCCCCCCCCCCCCCCCCCCCCCCCCCCCCCCCCCCCCCCCCCCCCCCCCCCCCCCCCCCCCCCCCCCCCCCCCCCCCCCCCCCCCCCCCCCCCCCCCCCCCCCCCCCCCCCCCCCCCCCCCCCCCCCCCCCCCCCCCCCCCCCCCCCCCCCCCCCCCCCCCCCCCCCCCCCCCCCCCCCCCCCCCCCCCCCCCCCCCCCCCCCCCCCCCCCCCCCCCCCCCCCCCCCCCCCCCCCCCCCCCCCCCCCCCCCCCCCCCCCCCCCCCCCCCCCCCCCCCCCCCCCCCCCCCCCCCCCCCCCCCCCCCCCCCCCCCCCCCCCCCCCCCCCCCCCCCCCCCCCCCCCCCCCCCCCCCCCCCCCCCCCCCCCCCCCCCCCCCCCCCCCCCCCCCCCCCCCCCCCCCCCCCCCCCCCCCCCCCCCCCCCCCCCCCCCCCCCCCCCCCCCCCCCCCCCCCCCCCCCCCCCCCCCCCCCCCCCCCCCCCCCCCCCCCCCCCCCCCCCCCCCCCCCCCCCCCCCCCCCCCCCCCCCCCCCCCCCCCCCCCCCCCCCCCCCCCCCCCCCCCCCCCCCCCCCCCCCCCCCCCCCCCCCCCCCCCCCCCCCCCCCCCCCCCCCCCCCCCCCCCCCCCCCCCCCCCCCCCCCCCCCCCCCCCCCCCCCCCCCCCCCCCCCCCCCCCCCCCCCCCCCCCCCCCCCCCCCCCCCCCCCCCCCCCCCCCCCCCCCCCCCCCCCCCCCCCCCCCCCCCCCCCCCCCCCCCCCCCCCCCCCCCCCCCCCCCCCCCCCCCCCCCCCCCCCCCCCCCCCCCCCCCCCCCCCCCCCCCCCCCCCCCCCCCCCCCCCCCCCCCCCCCCCCCCCCCCCCCCCCCCCCCCCCCCCCCCCCCCCCCCCCCCCCCCCCCCCCCCCCCCCCCCCCCCCCCCCCCCCCCCCCCCCCCCCCCCCCCCCCCCCCCCCCCCCCCCCCCCCCCCCCCCCCCCCCCCCCCCCCCCCCCCCCCCCCCCCCCCCCCCCCCCCCCCCCCCCCCCCCCCCCCCCCCCCCCCCCCCCCCCCCCCCCCCCCCCCCCCCCCCCCCCCCCCCCCCCCCCCCCCCCCCCCCCCCCCCCCCCCCCCCCCCCCCCCCCCCCCCCCCCCCCCCCCCCCCCCCCCCCCCCCCCCCCCCCCCCCCCCCCCCCCCCCCCCCCCCCCCCCCCCCCCCCCCCCCCCCCCCCCCCCCCCCCCCCCCCCCCCCCCCCCCCCCCCCCCCCCCCCCCCCCCCCCCCCCCCCCCCCCCCCCCCCCCCCCCCCCCCCCCCCCCCCCCCCCCCCCCCCCCCCCCCCCCCCCCCCCCCCCCCCCCCCCCCCCCCCCCCCCCCCCCCCCCCCCCCCCCCCCCCCCCCCCCCCCCCCCCCCCCCCCCCCCCCCCCCCCCCCCCCCCCCCCCCCCCCCCCCCCCCCCCCCCCCCCCCCCCCCCCCCCCCCCCCCCCCCCCCCCCCCCCCCCCCCCCCCCCCCCCCCCCCCCCCCCCCCCCCCCCCCCCCCCCCCCCCCCCCCCCCCCCCCCCCCCCCCCCCCCCCCCCCCCCCCCCCCCCCCCCCCCCCCCCCCCCCCCCCCCCCCCCCCCCCCCCCCCCCCCCCCCCCCCCCCCCCCCCCCCCCCCCCCCCCCCCCCCCCCCCCCCCCCCCCCCCCCCCCCCCCCCCCCCCCCCCCCCCCCCCCCCCCCCCCCCCCCCCCCCCCCCCCCCCCCCCCCCCCCCCCCCCCCCCCCCCCCCCCCCCCCCCCCCCCCCCCCCCCCCCCCCCCCCCCCCCCCCCCCCCCCCCCCCCCCCCCCCCCCCCCCCCCCCCCCCCCCCCCCCCCCCCCCCCCCCCCCCCCCCCCCCCCCCCCCCCCCCCCCCCCCCCCCCCCCCCCCCCCCCCCCCCCCCCCCCCCCCCCCCCCCCCCCCCCCCCCCCCCCCCCCCCCCCCCCCCCCCCCCCCCCCCCCCCCCCCCCCCCCCCCCCCCCCCCCCCCCCCCCCCCCCCCCCCCCCCCCCCCCCCCCCCCCCCCCCCCCCCCCCCCCCCCCCCCCCCCCCCCCCCCCCCCCCCCCCCCCCCCCCCCCCCCCCCCCCCCCCCCCCCCCCCCCCCCCCCCCCCCCCCCCCCCCCCCCCCCCCCCCCCCCCCCCCCCCCCCCCCCCCCCCCCCCCCCCCCCCCCCCCCCCCCCCCCCCCCCCCCCCCCCCCCCCCCCCCCCCCCCCCCCCCCCCCCCCCCCCCCCCCCCCCCCCCCCCCCCCCCCCCCCCCCCCCCCCCCCCCCCCCCCCCCCCCCCCCCCCCCCCCCCCCCCCCCCCCCCCCCCCCCCCCCCCCCCCCCCCCCCCCCCCCCCCCCCCCCCCCCCCCCCCCCCCCCCCCCCCCCCCCCCCCCCCCCCCCCCCCCCCCCCCCCCCCCCCCCCCCCCCCCCCCCCCCCCCCCCCCCCCCCCCCCCCCCCCCCCCCCCCCCCCCCCCCCCCCCCCCCCCCCCCCCCCCCCCCCCCCCCCCCCCCCCCCCCCCCCCCCCCCCCCCCCCCCCCCCCCCCCCCCCCCCCCCCCCCCCCCCCCCCCCCCCCCCCCCCCCCCCCCCCCCCCCCCCCCCCCCCCCCCCCCCCCCCCCCCCCCCCCCCCCCCCCCCCCCCCCCCCCCCCCCCCCCCCCCCCCCCCCCCCCCCCCCCCCCCCCCCCCCCCCCCCCCCCCCCCCCCCCCCCCCCCCCCCCCCCCCCCCCCCCCCCCCCCCCCCCCCCCCCCCCCCCCCCCCCCCCCCCCCCCCCCCCCCCCCCCCCCCCCCCCCCCCCCCCCCCCCCCCCCCCCCCCCCCCCCCCCCCCCCCCCCCCCCCCCCCCCCCCCCCCCCCCCCCCCCCCCCCCCCCCCCCCCCCCCCCCCCCCCCCCCCCCCCCCCCCCCCCCCCCCCCCCCCCCCCCCCCCCCCCCCCCCCCCCCCCCCCCCCCCCCCCCCCCCCCCCCCCCCCCCCCCCCCCCCCCCCCCCCCCCCCCCCCCCCCCCCCCCCCCCCCCCCCCCCCCCCCCCCCCCCCCCCCCCCCCCCCCCCCCCCCCCCCCCCCCCCCCCCCCCCCCCCCCCCCCCCCCCCCCCCCCCCCCCCCCCCCCCCCCCCCCCCCCCCCCCCCCCCCCCCCCCCCCCCCCCCCCCCCCCCCCCCCCCCCCCCCCCCCCCCCCCCCCCCCCCCCCCCCCCCCCCCCCCCCCCCCCCCCCCCCCCCCCCCCCCCCCCCCCCCCCCCCCCCCCCCCCCCCCCCCCCCCCCCCCCCCCCCCCCCCCCCCCCCCCCCCCCCCCCCCCCCCCCCCCCCCCCCCCCCCCCCCCCCCCCCCCCCCCCCCCCCCCCCCCCCCCCCCCCCCCCCCCCCCCCCCCCCCCCCCCCCCCCCCCCCCCCCCCCCCCCCCCCCCCCCCCCCCCCCCCCCCCCCCCCCCCCCCCCCCCCCCCCCCCCCCCCCCCCCCCCCCCCCCCCCCCCCCCCCCCCCCCCCCCCCCCCCCCCCCCCCCCCCCCCCCCCCCCCCCCCCCCCCCCCCCCCCCCCCCCCCCCCCCCCCCCCCCCCCCCCCCCCCCCCCCCCCCCCCCCCCCCCCCCCCCCCCCCCCCCCCCCCCCCCCCCCCCCCCCCCCCCCCCCCCCCCCCCCCCCCCCCCCCCCCCCCCCCCCCCCCCCCCCCCCCCCCCCCCCCCCCCCCCCCCCCCCCCCCCCCCCCCCCCCCCCCCCCCCCCCCCCCCCCCCCCCCCCCCCCCCCCCCCCCCCCCCCCCCCCCCCCCCCCCCCCCCCCCCCCCCCCCCCCCCCCCCCCCCCCCCCCCCCCCCCCCCCCCCCCCCCCCCCCCCCCCCCCCCCCCCCCCCCCCCCCCCCCCCCCCCCCCCCCCCCCCCCCCCCCCCCCCCCCCCCCCCCCCCCCCCCCCCCCCCCCCCCCCCCCCCCCCCCCCCCCCCCCCCCCCCCCCCCCCCCCCCCCCCCCCCCCCCCCCCCCCCCCCCCCCCCCCCCCCCCCCCCCCCCCCCCCCCCCCCCCCCCCCCCCCCCCCCCCCCCCCCCCCCCCCCCCCCCCCCCCCCCCCCCCCCCCCCCCCCCCCCCCCCCCCCCCCCCCCCCCCCCCCCCCCCCCCCCCCCCCCCCCCCCCCCCCCCCCCCCCCCCCCCCCCCCCCCCCCCCCCCCCCCCCCCCCCCCCCCCCCCCCCCCCCCCCCCCCCCCCCCCCCCCCCCCCCCCCCCCCCCCCCCCCCCCCCCCCCCCCCCCCCCCCCCCCCCCCCCCCCCCCCCCCCCCCCCCCCCCCCCCCCCCCCCCCCCCCCCCCCCCCCCCCCCCCCCCCCCCCCCCCCCCCCCCCCCCCCCCCCCCCCCCCCCCCCCCCCCCCCCCCCCCCCCCCCCCCCCCCCCCCCCCCCCCCCCCCCCCCCCCCCCCCCCCCCCCCCCCCCCCCCCCCCCCCCCCCCCCCCCCCCCCCCCCCCCCCCCCCCCCCCCCCCCCCCCCCCCCCCCCCCCCCCCCCCCCCCCCCCCCCCCCCCCCCCCCCCCCCCCCCCCCCCCCCCCCCCCCCCCCCCCCCCCCCCCCCCCCCCCCCCCCCCCCCCCCCCCCCCCCCCCCCCCCCCCCCCCCCCCCCCCCCCCCCCCCCCCCCCCCCCCCCCCCCCCCCCCCCCCCCTGTAATTGTTTTTCTCCACATACATGGTCAAACTTTGTGATGTTTGACTTTTCAATAAATCAATATGCTATGGACCAAGGAGAGTGCCTAAGTCGAGAGAGATCAAGTGCGTGTGAAGGAGAATGAGTAAGTGTGCGAAAACATTATGTTTGTGAAAGAGAAAGTGACAACAAACGATAAATTAGAGAGAGAGAGTGTGTGTTTTTTTTCATTTCTTAGGCGAACATATCGTGCATGCATCTCCGAGATAGAAAAGCAAGGCGAGGAGATACACGAATATAGCTAGTGTGTGATTGTTTGCAACGGAGAGAGACACCCCTATAGCACATGTCCAATGGAGGTCTGGCCAACAAGGAACAAAGGTCGAGAGAGACACATGGAGAACATGGACGCATGGGCAGGGCGAGAGGGTGTTTTTGTGATAGAGAGACCCCCTCGAGATCGTGAGGGGACTATATGGGTGGGAGATTGAGGGAGGTGCGTGCGCGATAGAAAGATGCCCCGAGAGAAATTGAGATAGACCATGCACATGTTTGTGATGGAGACTAAGATTAGCTAGTCATATAGATATAGGGGGGACTGCGTGTGCCTACAATTGAGTGAGAGACCATCATACTTGGCTAGCTACGCATGAGATTGTGTGTGTGTGAGAGATGGAGAGAGAACAAGTGAGAGAGATAGAGTTTTAGATGGGCCTATCGAGTGCGAGTGAGATATGCATGTGTATGTGTGACCCAGGTAGATGGAGAGTTTGAGAGAGAGGGGGAAGAGCTCCCCCCCCCCCCCCCCCCCCCCCCCCCCCCCCCCCCCCCCCCCCCCCCCCCCCCCCCCCCCCCCCCCCCCCCCCCCCCCCCCCCCCCCCCCCCCCCCCCCCCCCCCCCCCCCCCCCCCCCCCCCCCCCCCCCCCCCCCCCCCCCCCCCCCCCCCCCCCCCCCCCACACACACACGCACACACACAAAGAGAGAGAGAGATGGAGAGAAAGATAGAGGACCAACAAGGTTTATGTGTTGGATGCGTGTGACAGAATTGAAGATTGTCGGCAAGAGAGAGAGAGAGCAGGAGTCCGGGAGAGGGGAGGTCGCGTTTTATGCATCAAAGACTGATATAAACCATGTTTCGATATAAACTTGCATTCAAATATTTAAATTGGAGAACATGTTGTCTGCAATCCACACATGAACTTGACTTTCAACATGTTCAACACCTCAATCGTATATCAAACAAGTTCATTAACTTGACTTTCAACATGTTCATGGAGTACTATAATACTGTACAACATGCTATTCGATTGAGGTGTTCAATTTTGGATTTAGTTCACTATTTTGACCCGGTGAATGAGCTATTTCATTGAATCGAGATATTTCATTTTGGGTTTGATTCCCCCCCCCCCCCCCCCCCCCCCCCCCCCCCCCCCCCCCCCCCCCCCCCCCCCCCCCCCCCCCCCCCCCCCCCCCCCCCCCCCCCCCCCCCCCCCCCCCCCCCCCCCCCCCCCCCCCCCCCCCCCCCCCCCCCCCCCCCCCCCCCCCCCCCCCCCCCCCCCCCCCCCCCCCCCCCCCCCCCCCCCCCCCCCCCCCCCCCCCCCCCCCCCCCCCCCCCCCCCCCCCCCCCCCCCCCCCCCCCCCCCCCCCCCCCCCCCCCCCCCCCCCCCCCCCCCCCCCCCCCCCCCCCCCCCCCCCCCCCCCCCCCCCCCCCCCCCCCCCCCCCCCCCCCCCCCCCCCCCCCCCCCCCCCCCCCCCCCCCCCCCCCCCCCCCCCCCCCCCCCCCCCCCCCCCCCCCCCCCCCCCCCCCCCCCCCCCCCCCCCCCCCCCCCCCCCCCCCCCCCCCCCCCCCCCCCCCCCCCCCCCCCCCCCCCCCCCCCCCCCCCCCCCCCCCCCCCCCCCCCCCCCCCCCCCCCCCCCCCCCCCCCCCCCCCCCCCCCCCCCCCCCCCCCCCCCCCCCCCCCCCCCCCCCCCCCCCCCCCCCCCCCCCCCCCCCCCCCCCCCCCCCCCCCCCCCCCCCCCCCCCCCCCCCCCCCCCCCCCCCCCCCCCCCCCCCCCCCCCCCCCCCCCCCCCCCCCCCCCCCCCCCCCCCCCCCCCCCCCCCCCCCCCCCCCCCCCCCCCCCCCCCCCCCCCCCCCCCCCCCCCCCCCCCCCCCCCCCCCCCCCCCCCCCCCCCCCCCCCCCCCCCCCCCCCCCCCCCCCCCCCCCCCCCCCCCCCCCCCCCCCCCCCCCCCCCCCCCCCCCCCCCCCCCCCCCCCCCCCCCCCCCCCCCCCCCCCCCCCCCCCCCCCCCCCCCCCCCCCCCCCCCCCCCCCCCCCCCCCCCCCCCCCCCCCCCCCCCCCCCCCCCCCCCCCCCCCCCCCCCCCCCCCCCCCCCCCCCCCCCCCCCCCCCCCCCCCCCCCCCCCCCCCCCCCCCCCCCCCCCCCCCCCCCCCCCCCCCCCCCCCCCCCCCCCCCCCCCCCCCCCCCCCCCCCCCCCCCCCCCCCCCCCCCCCCCCCCCCCCCCCCCCCCCCCCCCCCCCCCCCCCCCCCCCCCCCCCCCCCCCCCCCCCCCCCCCCCCCCCCCCCCCCCCCCCCCCCCCCCCCCCCCCCCCCCCCCCCCCCCCCCCCCCCCCCCCCCCCCCCCCCCCCCCCCCCCCCCCCCCCCCCCCCCCCCCCCCCCCCCCCCCCCCCCCCCCCCCCCCCCCCCCCCCCCCCCCCCCCCCCCCCCCCCCCCCCCCCCCCCCCCCCCCCCCCCCCCCCCCCCCCCCCCCCCCCCCCCCCCCCCCCCCCCCCCCCCCCCCCCCCCCCCCCCCCCCCCCCCCCCCCCCCCCCCCCCCCCCCCCCCCCCCCCCCCCCCCCCCCCCCCCCCCCCCCCCCCCCCCCCCCCCCCCCCCCCCCCCCCCCCCCCCCCCCCCCCCCCCCCACAGTGAAGTGACAAGACCCTACGCCGGAGATGACACCTGAGTATAGGCGCCATGTTCGGCATACCATAGTCAGCCCACCGTCTGCAGTCACTATCATCATGGCTGTAGACCTAGCCTGCTTACAACTAGCCGTGTTCGACATAATTTCCCGTGCGTAGATGCCCGTGCGTTGCACGGAACACCAAGATTGGGGGGTGGACGGCGCCGGCAGCGGCCATCGTGCCATATGTTTCCATGGCCTTCTAGATGTGGTGGGGAGGAGATAAGGCTGATTGTGAGAGACAAGGAGTTGTTTGTAAATAGGGAACAAGTGCGGGCATCTTTTTGCAAAACTGGAGAAGTTTGGTTTGTATGCGTCAGATCTAGATCCGACGGCTATTGGTGAAAGATGGCATGCACAACATCATCACCAACTCAGGACCTGTTTGATTCGCAGGATTTTGAAAACGCAGGAATAGGACACGGCAATATTACAAGTTTCAAACTGATATTAGAAATGTTAGGAGTAATGCTGCACCTACGAAGAGGGAATTACTAGGAAGTTTACGTAAGAACTTTCGTTACTTTAGGTGGATGCAGCATTATCGTACAAACTAAAATCCACCGCCCTGACAAGTCACTAATGGGCAAATAAGTTTTCGAGTCTCTGGCCACTTGATGTTTCAAAAACAAATTCAGCTTCTGCGGAGACTTTGTCATTTAGGCTTAGACGCTTGCGGTGATCAGCACGCCATTCATTGTTGTGCCAGAGAACGCCAAACCTCATTACCTTGAGCACACTTGCCTCCGGAACAAAGAACCTGGCCAATTTAATCTCAGATGTGCTGCCTCGGTAGTCGATCAAATCAATTTCTGTAAGATGGAGATCAAGGCATTCGATGAGATTGTTATAGTGCAGCACATTTTTCACTTTCGGGTCTTTTTTTATCTGCAAAATAAGAGAACATATTAGAGCAGCTGGCTGTATAAGATTGCCGTGTCATCAAGAGGTACCAATATCATTCGGTCATACGATAGGGTTGGCTGGCTAGTGATATTTTTTCACTCTCTCTCTCTCTCTCTCTTTCTCTTTCCTCTCATTTACCTAGGAGTACGTGAAGAGCTTGGGCATTTGTTGCCTTCCACTATGTGGCCGATGCCATATTTCACAAAAGTATGCCACATAATATGCATCGATGTCAAATCAAAAGATTTTGGCACCGCTCTCGCGATGTGAGAGAGTTGGCACCGCTGTGCACACAGACCCACATGTATAAACAAATCAATCAAACCAACTACACCAGCCTCTCACTCTCCCAAACAAGTGTTTTTTATTGCCTCAGTCCTCTCTCTCTCCCACGCAAAGTAGGTGATCCAGATTGGGGCACCAGGTGAGCAATGGAGGGGCATCGATGCCAAATGCATCACAAGTGAATTTGGCACGTGTTTTGGCCTGCATAGTGGAGGGCCGTTATAGCCCACTTTTGTACTACCTCTTATTTAGTATAAAATTTTGACCATATATTTATGTAAGAAAATGCCAATGCATGTCACTAAAAATTACACCATTTGAAATTATGTTCAGATACTAATCCAACGATATAGTTCTTAGTGACATGCATTAACATTTTGTCAGTTAAATCTATGGTCAAATTTTGATACTACAAAATAGGAAGAGTAAACCAGGATGGAGGTAGTACTTGCTCTTAGGGTAACCATAGAGTTACTGGAGTAGTCTAAGTTACTTTCCACTATGACTAGCCTAGGCTACTATAGTAGTACAACAAAAAAACGATGCAGGTGATCACGTGAGAAAAAATACTAAAAACATTTCTTTCGGTGCAGTGCGTAGATGCAGTTTTGAACACTACACTTGTCATCGTAATTTGGGAAAATTACGAAAAATTTGAGCTACGTTGTGATTACCGTTTACTAATAGGAAAGAAGTTTCACCTCGATGAGTAGCTTCTCCGTGCATGGAAATCATGTAAGGAATCCAACAACTTGATCCAGATTGGGGCCGATAGATTTTATTGCCAAGATCTTCACTGTGTGCATAGACTGGGTCAAGCTTGTGGGAATCATTTTCTGGAAGACGGTCGTAAATACATCAAGAAGAAATTTAAAAATGTGAATTTCAAGAAGACGGAGAAGAAGATGAGTGCTGTACCTGAACGATTACGGATCCAATAAAGAGTTCGGAGAATTTGGCAGACGAGTGCACCAACGCTGTCAATTTCGGCGCGTCAATGACCCTAGTTTTTGTTGGACCTTCTAGATCCGATACAAGCAATCTCTCAAGGAAAGGCGCATTCTCAATGACCATAACGTGGAACAGCTGGAGTGATCTCTTCCCAATTGATGTCTTGTTGCGGGGCCAGCAAGACACATAAATCCATCAGAGATTCGTCGAGGCGATGTGGAGGCTAATGAACCCATGGATCTGCTCAAGACGAAGGTACTCGAGCGCAGTACAGCTGCGGAGCAGGTGCTCCATAGCCTTCTTCGAGATGACAACGTCGAAGAGGTCGAGCTGCTTGAGTTGAGGGAGAAGAAGGGCGGGCGCGGCATTAATCTGGGGAAGATAGCAGGAGCTGAAGCTGGCGCGGCGCAGCATTGGCGCGAGGTGGAGCGCGGACGGCGGCAGAGAGCGACATCGTCCAGCTTCAAAGCTGAGCTACTTGAGCTGATCTAGGGCGGGGGATAAGAACCACTCGTCGAACTTGGGTTGGACCTTGCAGTTGGTACTGAACATGCGGATGTCATTCTCTGCTGCATGTCGTCGGGGAGGCTGCTGATGAAGTCCAGGCTCGCCGGATGCGGTTTTGGCTCGAGCCGCCTCCGCTTGTTGGCTGCCTCGCCGTCCATCTCAACCGGCGGCGACGCTGGTGTACACGTGTGCTGGTGTGTGTTGTGTGCTGGGTGTGCACGAGTGCGTCCTTCTGTGCATGCCGCCGCGCAGGGGTGAATTGTGCGCGAGTGCGTCCTCCACGCGAAAGAAGTGTGTCCTCAATGCGCCCTTAATGTACTAGCGTGCGAGGTGCTACCTCGAGTGGTTTCAACTTTGTTTACTTCACCGTGTGTCAGATGGGCCTCTAGTTTACTTATTTTCACCCACTACCACATGGGCCAGCACACGAAGATACAGAACACGAGCTGACAAGGCAGCATGTGGACTGGTTGACCGGTCAACTAAACAATATACGGAGCTATACGCTGACACAGTGAGCGTATAATCCGTCGGTATAGAGTGTTCGTGTGAGAGGGGAGGCCCGTGAGAGATAGCAGAGAGAGAGAGAAAGAGCAACTCCCTCCGTTCGATAATGTAGTTCCAACATTTTTTTAAAAGTCAAACTTTTGAAACTTTGACCAAGTTTGTAAAGAAATTACTTATATCTACAAAACCAAAGATAAATGATAGTATGAAGTAAGTACATGTTGTGATGAATCTAATGATCTTTCCAGATGTAAATGTTTTTCTCCACATATACCTGGTTAAACTTTTCTGAGGTTTGACTTTTCAAAACATCCATATGCTTATGGACGTGAGAGAGTCCCTAACTAGAGAGAGAGAGAGAGAGAGAGAGTGTGAAATAGAAAGAGTGAGTGAAAAAAGTGTGTGTGCGTGTGTGAAAGAGACA
>JAAAWM010010214.1:0-35844 GCA_036873465.1 Thinopyrum obtusiflorum
CGGCTTCAGCCCCACGTAGGTAGTACGGGGGTGTTCGGGATAGAATCTAAACACTCTTGATCCAAAGTTTGGTCCTTGAAGGAGGTGTTTAGCGCAACGAACCAGGTAATCGGACTATGTGGCTTTATCACCCTCACTTAGCCATAGGAGTTTTATAATAGAAATTTAGGCGAAGCCCCTAGTATTCGTGAGTTCGAACTAGGATGCTGTAAACACCTGATTGGGTAGAGACCGATTCATCGCATAATGCGGAAAAAATCGCAAAAGATATGTAACCTCCGAAGAGCTGACCGGCTCACGCTGCATCATGACAGTCAGTTTTCGGCTTTCTCTACTGAGGTGCTCATCCAGATAAACTAGGGCACAATCGCAGTAGTTCTCCCTTTACTACCCTAGCC
This sequence comes from Thinopyrum obtusiflorum, assembly GCA_036873465.1. NCBI lineage: Eukaryota > Viridiplantae > Streptophyta > Magnoliopsida > Poales > Poaceae > Thinopyrum > Thinopyrum obtusiflorum. The sequence continues at coordinate 399 of JAAAWM010010214.1, forward strand.
GATATAGCGGAACGTAAGGTAGTAAGCACAGGAGCCGGGCAACCCAACTATTGACCAAAGACATGATTCAGAGCCAATGCATATAATGCTAAATTTGGGGTGCCGAACCATACTGTAAAAAGTGTTCGAACTTTGTTGCCGTAATATGGGGCACGATAAAGCCCCTGGCGAATTTAAGCCATACCAAAGTGTACGGGTGCAATTGATAAGATTATCAAGAAAAAATGAAGTAGTAAGCTAGTGCCGCAGAAGTTGGGCCGCGAACTGTTTCCATTATAATTTTATTGATACGTCAAAGCGTATAAGTAGTGTGATAAGCAACAGGGCTATTTAACATGCCATGACCAAGGGAGAGCTGCGTGTGGGTCCTGAGAACAGGTAGAGTGATCGTCAAAAAGACCTCCTAGAGATTCTCGTATACCTCAATGCTTCGTGCTGTCTTGGTGTATCTATCCTTTGAAAGGACCGATGATCAGGCCGTCTTGAGGGGCCTGTGAAAAGAAACCTGAAAAGGATGAAAAAAAAGGTGAAAGTATGTGTGTCCAGGGGAGGTCGAGCCGTATTATGGACCACAATCTAGTTATGCCTCCGTCTATGCCCATGGTATTTTAAGTGCGTAGTTATGTACGCATGGTACGTATGCCGCCATTTGGCCGGGACGGAGACGGAGGCCGGATTGCTAGTCTAACTCCTGACGAGCCGGACTATTTTGCTGCGGAGTAGTCCGGATCCGTGAAAGTATGTGTGTCCAGGGGAGGTCGAGCCGTATTATGGACCACAATCTAGTTATGCCTCCGTCTATGCCCATGGTATTTTAAGGGGGGGGGGGGGGGGGGGGGGGGGGGGGGGGGGGGGCTCCTCGGTACGGAGGGAGCGCTCTGTGTTTCCATTAACTGTTATGACACCACGTGGTCCTGGCATCTTGAGCTTGAGATAAGCATAGTGTGGCACCGCATTGAATCGAGCAAATGTGGTTCGTCCGAGCAGTGCGTGACAGCCGCTGCGGAAGGGGACGATATCGAAGATCAGGGGGGGGGGGGGGGGGGGGGGGGGGGGGGGGGGGGGGGGGGGGGGGGGGGGGGGGGGGGGGGGGGGGGGGGGGGGGGGGGGGGGGGGGGGGGGGGGGGGGGGGGGGGGGGGGGGGGGGGGGGGGGGGGGGGGGGGGGGGGGGGGGGGGGGGGGGGGGGGGGGGGGGGGGGGGGGGGGGGGGGGGGGGGGGGGGGGGGGGGGGGGGGGGGGGGGGGGGGGGGGGGGGGGGGGGGGGGGGGGGGGGGGGGGGGGGGGGGGGGGGGGGGGGGGGGGGGGGGGGGGGGGGGGGGGGGGGGGGGGGGGGGGGGGGGGGGGGGGGGGGGGGGGGGGGGGGGGGGGGGGGGGGGGGGGGGGGGGGGGGGGGGGGGGGGGGGGGGGGGGGGGGGGGGGGGGGGGGGGGGGGGGGGGGGGGGGGGGGGGGGGGGGGGGGGGGGGGGGGGGGGGGGGGGGGGGGGGGGGGGGGGGGGGGGGGGGGGGGGGGGGGGGGGGGGGGGGGGGGGGGGGGGGGGGGGGGGGGGGGGGGGGGGGGGGGGGGGGGGGGGGGGGGGGGGGGGGGGGGGGGGGGGGGGGGGGGGGGGGGGGGGGGGGGGGGGGGGGGGGGGGGGGGGGGGGGGGGGGGGGGGGGGGGGGGGGGGGGGGGGGGGGGGGGGGGGGGGGGGGGGGGGGGGGGGGGGGGGGGGGGGGGGGGGGGGGGGGGGGGGGGGGGGGGGGGGGGGGGGGGGGGGGGGGGGGGGGGGGGGGGGGGGGGGGGGGGGGGGGGGGGGGGGGGGGGGGGGGGGGGGGGGGGGGGGGGGGGGGGGGGGGGGGGGGGGGGGGGGGGGGGGGGGGGGGGGGGGGGGGGGGGGGGGGGGGGGGGGGGGGGGGGGGGGGGGGGGGGGGGGGGGGGGGGGGGGGGGGGGGGGGGGGGGGGGGGGGGGGGGGGGGGGGGGGGGGGGGGGGGGGGGGGGGGGGGGGGGGGGGGGGGGGGGGGGGGGGGGGGGGGGGGGGGGGGGGGGGGGGGGGGGGGGGGGGGGGGGGGGGGGGGGGGGGGGGGGGGGGGGGGGGGGGGGGGGGGGGGGGGGGGGGGGGGGGGGGGGGGGGGGGGGGGGGGGGGGGGGGGGGGGGGGGGGGGGGGGGGGGGGGGGGGGGGGGGGGGGGGGGGGGGGGGGGGGGGGGGGGGGGGGGGGGGGGGGGGGGGGGGGGGGGGGGGGGGGGGGGGGGGGGGGGGGGGGGGGGGGGGGGGGGGGGGGGGGGGGGGGGGGGGGGGGGGGGGGGGGGGGGGGGGGGGGGGGGGGGGGGGGGGGGGGGGGGGGGGGGGGGGGGGGGGGGGGGGGGGGGGGGGGGGGGGGGGGGGGGGGGGGGGGGGGGGGGGGGGGGGGGGGGGGGGGGGGGGGGGGGGGGGGGGGGGGGGGGGGGGGGGGGGGGGGGGGGGGGGGGGGGGGGGGGGGGGGGGGGGGGGGGGGGGGGGGGGGGGGGGGGGGGGGGGGGGGGGGGGGGGGGGGGGGGGGGGGGGGGGGGGGGGGGGGGGGGGGGGGGGGGGGGGGGGGGGGGGGGGGGGGGGGGGGGGGGGGGGGGGGGGGGGGGGGGGGGGGGGGGGGGGGGGGGGGGGGGGGGGGGGGGGGGGGGGGGGGGGGGGGGGGGGGGGGGGGGGGGGGGGGGGGGGGGGGGGGGGGGGGGGGGGGGGGGGGGGGGGGGGGGGGGGGGGGGGGGGGGGGGGGGGGGGGGGGGGGGGGGGGGGGGGGGGGGGGGGGGGGGGGGGGGGGGGGGGGGGGGGGGGGGGGGGGGGGGGGGGGGGGGGGGGGGGGGGGGGGGGGGGGGGGGGGGGGGGGGGGGGGGGGGGGGGTAGTCCGTCTGCGGTTTTTGGCCCGGACGTGGTCATGCTCGTTACGTCTGGCTTGATAGCTGTCGTCGCGCACCAGGGCATGCCCCCGCGATCCGTAGATCGATCTGGACTGACCTGCTCTATTCTCCAGGTCTTGCCGCAGGTCATATGTGTATTCCCGAGCTGTGGTGTCTTTGCCTTTACGGCGAGGTAGTATGGGCAGGTGTTCGGCTTGGGTTGCCGCTTTGTCCTGGCCACGTGGTGGTCGGTCAGCCGCACTACGTGTTGATGGCATGGGCTCAAGTGCCTCGTCGTCGAATTGGGGTAGCAGTTTACACTTCGGGTAACTTTTAATGGGGCGCTCGAGTCCGTGTTCCTCGGCTGCCAGGACATCAGTCCATCTATCATTGAGTAGATCTTGATCTGCTTGAAGCTGCTGCTGCTTCTTTTTCAGGCTCCTCGCAGTGGCTATTAGCCAGCGCTTAAAGCGCTCCTGCTCGATGGGTTCCTCAGGCACGATAAAGTCTTCGTCGCCGAGGCTCACCTCATCTTCGGAGAGTGGAAGATAGTTGATGTCCTTCGAGTCTTCGTTTATGGCCTGTCCGTCAGGGCTGACTTGCCCATCTTCCCTATCGTCCTATTCGGAAGTCGGCTCGACAGGATCTTCTTTGTCTTCGGCATCGTCCGAAGTATTGTTTTCTCTCGTGCTAGTATTGCTGTCTTTTCCACGGCGTGATTTAGAGCGGTGCCGCTGACGTCGGTGCTTTGGCTGTGTCTCAGGAGGTTTATCCTCGACTGAATCTTTCTCGTTATCGTCGTTATTCTCTTTGGGAGTATCCACCATATACACATCATACGAGGAGGTGGCTGTCCAGCGCCCAGTAAACGGCGGGTTTTGGGCCTGCTCCTCTCCTGCATCGTCGTCCATACCGTCGATGTCTTCGGAGTCGTAATCGAGCATGTCGGTTAAGTCTTCGACAGTGGCAATGAAGTGGGCGGTGGGTGGGAAGCAAAATTCTGGGGGGGGGGGGGGGGGGGGGGGGGGGGGGGGGGGGGGGGGGGGGGGGGGGGGGGGGGGGGGGGGGGGGGGGGGGGGGGGGGGGGGGGGGGGGGGGCCAAAGGTGAGTGCCGGAAGATGTCCGCGGAGCTGAACTCGACGATCGGCGCCGGATCGAGCTCGATGGGTGCGGATGCACGCGGTTCAGAACCTGTTGCCGGAGACGAATTCGAGGTTCCGGTGACACAGATCCCGTTCGAAGTTGGGTCTGTGTGCGGCTCCAACGCCGCTGAGTCTGCGGCTTCCGTGGCGGGGTTGTGCTTCCCGTCCTTGGATGGTGCAATCTGCTCCGGATCTAGGGCCAGAGCAATTACAGGCACTATCTCCCGGGTATGGTCCGATGACAGATTTAGGTCATGTTCATCGCGGTGGCAGGGGACGGTTGCCATCGGCTCGAATCCGTCGAAGATCAAGTCTCTGCGGATATCAGCAACGTAGTTCATGCTTCCAAACCTGACCTGATGGCCAGGGGCGTAGCTGTCGATCTCCTCTAGATGGCCAAGCGATTTGGCCCGCAGTATGAAGCCGCCGATTATGAAGATCTGGCCGCGGAGAAAGACCTCCCTCAAGGCAGCATCGTTGTGGATGATTGATGGAGCCATCGAGTCTTCTAGCGACGACACAGCGGAACTCTCAATGAAAGCACCAATGTCGGTGTCAAAACCGGCGGATCTCGGGTAGGAGGTCCCGAACTATGCGTCTAAGGTCGATGGTAATAGGAGACGGGGGACACGATGTTTACCCAGGTTCGGGACCTCTCTATGGAGGTAATACCCTAGGGGGGGGGGGGGGGGGGGGGGGGGGGGGGGGGGGGGGGGGGGGGGGGGGGGGGGGGGGGGGGGGGGGGGGGGGGGGGGGGGGGGGGGGGGGGGGGGGGGGGGGGGGGGGGGGGGGGGGGGGGGGGGGGGGGGGGGGGGGGGGGGGGGGGGGGGGGGGGGGGGGGGGGGGGGGGGGGGGGGGGGGGGGGGGGGGGGGGGGGGGGGGGGGGGGGGGGGGGGGGGGGGGGGGGGGGGGGGGGGGGGGGGGGGGGGGCCGTCCACGCCAAGGAGAGTCCCATCCGGACACGGGAGAGAGTCTTCTGTCTTCTATCTTCATGGCCCATTAGTCCGGCCCACATTACGTAGCCTGGATGCCCGAGGACCCCTTAATCCAGGACTCCCTCAGTGGCCGCCGCATTCTTCGGGAGTTCAACGAAGACGCCTGCGGAGCGCCAGACCCTCGTCATCAGGGTGAATCTGTTGCCTCCGAACACACTCTGCCATAAATATTTCTTACCATTGGCAATTTGTGCAGCTTGCCGAAGCTCCTCCTGGACACCTCGGGCGTCACTCCTTGCCTCCTGGAGCTCTTTCTCCGCCTTGGACAGACGGGAGGATTGCTCCTCCCACCCCTTCTCAAGGGCCTCAAGCTTCTCAGCGGCATCCTGGAGCTCCCCTTGGACCTCGGTTACCCGAGATTCATGCTGCTTAGCAGCACGCTTGGCCTACTCAAGCTCAGACACCGCCCTCTCAGCGGCTGTCCTCTTCTCGGCCGCCTCGGCCTCAGCTTTCTTAAGGGCCTCATTTAAGCCCTCGACCTCGGCGGCAGCAGCTGTAAGATCATCAAGATAAAGGATCAGTCAATGGTTCGGCTAGTCCCTATCTGGCAAATACACATCTTTTTACATGGCTTACCTTGCGCCTTGTCAAGCCGTTTGTTGACAAGGTCCAGCTCTTGATCGAAAAGCTTGAGCTTTCGATCCATCTCCTCTAACGCCGCGGCATTAGCAGCCGTGGCCACGGAAGATGCCTGCGTTAGCATCAGAAATGTCGACATTGTTAACCGACCTACCGAATTTGATCCTCTGTAGGTCTCTTCGAAGATCCTGACAGAGTCTCGAGGGCTGCTATGTATGCGGCCTACTTAAACTAAGAACTATAACCGCATTATGGGAAAGGATCATTACTTGACTTACCTCAAAGCCTGTTAGAAGGCCTTGGATAGCGTCGTTTAGTCCGGATTGGACGAACCGAACACTCTGCATAACCGCACCCATAAGGGTGCGGTGCCCTTCAACGATGACGGAGTTGCTCACCAACTCTTCCAGTGTTTCCGGCCAGCCCACCACCGCTCGTGCGGAGGTGTTCGGCGCTGGCGTTGGCTCCCCGGGCCCCTCCCCACTGGGAGGAATCTGTGCCGTCGAGGGCCTCGGAGGCTTGGGAGCGGTCGACGGAGGGGGTCCGGATGGCCCGGACTCTTTTCCCTCGTTGGCCAGGAGGGACGCTCCCTTCCGGTCTTCGGTGACCGAGGTGTTGACCTCGGCCATTATGGCATCTACCTCCCCCTCCGTGTTCGGAGGAGGAGGAGTTCTTGGGGACGGCACCTCCTCAGCCTCTTCGGGGACCAAAGGAGGCGTGGAGTGTGCCATAGACCCACTGTCCGCCAGCTCGGCGGGCGAAGACGTCCCTTCCGAGATTTGCTCGGTGGGGCGCTCATGCGGGGGACTGCAATTCGGAGGGGTTAACCTTCAACTAAAACAAACTACTGAAAGCATAATAGCTGAAAATACATACACCTTACCTACTGGCTGGGGGCTTGACCCTGGATCCCTTCTTCGGGAGCTCCTCGGATGCCTTGGACTTCTCGTCATCCGAGCTGTCAGGTATAACTAGCTTAGGCCGGTGTCGTCTCTTTGGGGCCGAGGAAGGTTGGACCTCTCGGCGTCCTCGGAAGCCGGCCTCTTTTTGGAGTGCGAAGAGGCACTCTCCTCTTCGTCCTCCTCCTCCTCGTCCCCATCCTGTACGGATGAGGCCACAGCATCTCCGGACCGGTTGCCCAGACGGATCCTGCGGCGGAGGCCCTCCCTGGCCTCCGGTGCCTCTTGCTTTTTGCCCTTCTTAGCGGGCGCCTTGTAGGGCACCATGACCAGCATCTTCTCCAGCTGCTCTGATCGGGGCCCCTCCGGTAGTGGCGCCGGGCCGCTAATCTTCTTGTCCTTGGCGAGCCAGCCCTGTAGAATCCACGTAACCAGGTTAGATCGAATCTCACGTAATGTGAATATCTGAATACTCTTCGAAGAGACATGCCACTCACCTCCCTTGGGGGATTCCCGGCGTCAAGACCGATGTCCTTCCCCTCGGCCGGCCACTCCTTCTGGGGCTGGAATAGTTGTCCCCATATCTTGTCAAGAGTCGTGCCGAAGAGGTGACGGATCCTCGGGCTCATGCTCCCACATGGGCTTGGCCCTCTCTTGGCAAGGGAGGAGCCCGCGGTGGAGCATGATCTGGAACATGTCGACCAGCTTCGCGCAGGTCTCTATTACGTTGTCGACGCGCTTCTGCAGCATTTTGGCATCGGCAACACATCCCCAGTCCGGACTCTTGGTTGTCCAGGAGGCCAATCTAGTGGGGGGTCCGGACCGGAAGGCGGGGGTCGCTCCCCATGCGGCCTCCCTCAGCTCGATGATATAGAACCACTCCTTCTGCCACATCCGGACGGTGTCGATGAAGTGGCCATCCGACCACTGGACCCGTGTCAGCTTGCTGATCATGGCCTCTCCGCAGTCCGCGTGCTCGCCGCCGACCACCTTGGGCTTCATGTTGAACACCTTCAACCATAAGCCGAAGTGTGGTTGGACCCGGAGGAGCGCTTCACAGACGACGATGAAGGTCGAAATGTGGAGGAGGGAGTTGGGGGCTAGATCATGGAAATCCAGCCCATAGTAAAACATTAGCCCCCGCACAAAGGGGTGCAGTGGAAATCCAAGCCCCCTAAGGAAATGGGGGAGAAAAATTACCCTTTCGCCCGGCTCGGGCGTAGGGATGATCTGGCCCTCTTCAGGGGCTCGATGGGCGAAGTTGGCCGGCAAGTAACCGGCCTCCTTTAGCTTCAGTATATCCTCGTTGGTGACGGAGGAGGCCTCCCACTTCCCATTGGCGCCGGATCCGGCCATGGTCGAAGGAGATAAAGTGGGATTGGCTATGGAAGTAGGGAGAAAGGGCGCTGGAGCTCTGAAGGATCGCGAGTGCGGAAGGTAGGAGAAGGCGTGGGATGCAGACTGTAGCGCCCCCCCTTTTATAGACTATGGGCAGGCCAGAGATCCTTTTTTCACGCCGTTGGCCTCTCCACTTCCCGATATCTCCGCAACGTTATGAGAGGGGAGGGGAATCGAGATCATTAACCATATCCCCCGAAAAGCGGGACACGATCTCCACCTTGAAGGGACGTGTCAAGCGTGGCGTCAGCCTCGAGCCACGCTTCGAGAAGTAGTAACTGCTTGGCGTTATGGCCGGAAGCGACTCTTCGTTGAAGGAGAAAAAGTTGTCAGATAAAGGCACTATTTACGCTTGAGCGATATTTTTATTACTACCTTCGGTGTTAAGTAAAACAGCCGTTTCAGACTCCGAACATCACTTGGTACCGAACAGGGGGAAGACTTGCTGAGGAACTCGCCCCGCAAACCGAATACTGGTTGGAATGGATACCAGATACAAGTCTCGGCATTGGAGGCAAGTTCGGGGGCTACTGAGGGAGTCATGGACTAAGGGGTCCTTGGGGCGACGGCCCATTGTATATGGGCTGGATTGGTGGAGCCGTGTGGTGACCGGAGACCTGTGAAGCGGTGGTGTGCCCTCCAAGTCAAGGGTGGACGAGATCTCTTTCCCTCTTATTGTAATCTATCTTCGGTAACCCTAACCCTATCAGTGTCTATATAAACCGAGGGTTGTAGTCATTAGGGGCAGAGCTATCTTCATCCCTCCGTAGCCTAGGGTTTAGCTCATACTGATCTCGAGGTAGATCTACTCTGTAAACCACGTTATACAAACAATACAATCAAGCAGAACGTAGGGTATTACCTCTTCGAGAGGGCCCGAACCTGGGTAAACACTGTGTTCGTCGTCCCTTGTTACCCATTGATCCTAGATCCACAGCTCGGACCCCCTACCCCGAGGTCTGCCGGTTTTGACACCGACAGTTGCCATCCAACTCTCCAACAAAGGCCACTTCGAGAGTATCTCTCTTAAATACTTTCACATCCGTTAGTCCAAATAGTGTATCATAACCAATGGAAGCCAATTGGTGAACGGAAAGCAAATGGTATTTAAGGGATTGGACAAGCATGACATTTGCAAGAGACATGTCATTTGTGATAGCCACCTTGCCCAACCCGAGTACCTGTCCTTTTGATCCTCCACCAAACACAATGCTCATAAATGGTTGAAAAGCTTCCATGAAATCAAAAAGCAATTTGCTATCTTCGGTCATATGATTGGTGCATCCACTATTGATCACCCATTTGACTCCACCGGAGAAGGCAACCTATGCACAATTCATGACTTGGTTAGAGGCACCCATTTTGCAATGGGACCTCTCAAGTTAGTCATAAGGGTCTTAGGGACCCAAATAGCATAAAACCAGAATGCATTACGAGGACCAACAAATTTAGCATAAACTTCTCCATCCTTTGTTTTACGAAGTACATAGGATGGAGGCATGAACTCTTTTGGCTTGTTGAGAGTGGGCATGCCCCTAGTGGCCTTCCCACTCACAACCTTACCTTTTTCCTTGTGTCCTTCATGTACAAATGTCTCCTTGAGAGGTGTGGTGCACTTTTGAGAAGACGTTTTCTTCTTGCTTGTGCTTGGGTCAAACCCGAGCCCTTCCTTGGCAAACACCTCATTGTGTTGGCTCAATACCTCATTAAGGTTCTTTTGTCCTTGAGCACATGTCATGAGTCCTCTCTCAAGTCATGCCTTTAGAAAGCGGTTTTCCTCAAGAATAGATGCTAGGTCACCACTAGAGTTAGTAGTACAAGCATCAACATTGATAATAGGTGAAGATTAAACCTTGACTAGAGTCTCAAGATAAGTAAGTTTAAGCATCTCAAATCTCTTTGTAAGAAGGGTGAGCTCCTCTTCCTTAGTCTTGAGGGACATGGATAGAAGCTCACAATCCTTAGAGAGAGAGGCATGAGATTCCACAAGCTTACTGTTATCCTTCATCAACTCCTTGCAAAAGTTCTTGGCCTTTTTCAAGGAGGCAAGTTCTTTAGCATGAACATCAATGTTTGCACCAATTTTTAAGCATAGTTCATCATTTCATGCTTCCACATATTGGACTTTCCGCTCAAGGATTTCATATTTTTCCTTTTCCTCGGTGACGAGGGTTTCAAGTTCGTTAATGGTGATGGTGTGCTTACTCACCATCTCCATAAGCATACAAAACATAGTGAGCTTCTTTCCTTTAAGGGAGCACATGAACTTATTTAGTTTAGCAAGCATAGGATCATCTATATCATCATCATCATAATTATCCTCCGCATCAAGATACTCATCACAAGGAGTAGACGGAGTGAAAAGAGGAGGATTTGAACGTGGGGTTACCTTGACCTTGTCAGGAGAGTTTTGGTCCTCTCCATCTTCTACCACGGCCTTTGCCATTAAGCACTTGGGAGTGTTGACCTTGCAATCTTTCATATAGTTGTAGGTGACAACATCACCACTCTTGTTGACTAGCCTCAAGGTATTTTGGGAATCTTGGGCTACTCCTACAACACCACCAACATCATCCGGGTCGGATTCTTCATGAGCAACCATTGCTTTCCCATCTCTCTTCTTGAGCTTGGAGTTCAAAGGATTTGGCAACTTCTTCTTGGGAAAGGTCTTGGGAAACCTTGGCTTATCTTCTCTCTTCTCATAAGGGCAATCGTTTGAGAAGTGGTTAGTTTCTTCACAGTTGTAGTGCTTTCTCACTTTCTTCTTCTGGAATCTTCCCTCGAATTTTCCTGCGCTAAACTTCTTGACAAAGAGGGCAATGTCTTCATATGAAGGGCTCTCATAGGAGTCAATCTCATCACCATCTTCATCATCATCATCATCTTCTTCTTCTTCACTTTGCTCTTCCTCACATACGTGCTTGGCCTTCAAAGCAAGATTGATCTTTGATGTTGAGGTACCATGCATGGCAAGATGTTTTGTAGCATTTGCCTTGGATTCTTCGAATAGTTGAAAAGTGGATATGATGTCATCCGGAGTCATTTCCTTGAATCCATGATGTTGCCTTATGTCCCACACCATTTGGTGATGATATGGAGCAAGAGCATGAAGCAATTTGTCCACGAGAAATCGCTTAGTCAAGTTGAATCCATCTTGTGTCTTGTCACAGTCACAGGACTCAATGTCGGCGGTGAGAGTCATGAGACGCTCAAGGAGCTGCTTGGGGGATTCACCTTTCTCCATACAAAAGTTTTGCAATTGACCCTTGGCAATTTCATATTGAGCTAGCTGGAGAGTGGAGGTACCGGTCTTGGTCCTCACAATACTATCCCATAACTCCTTGGCACTTGTGATGTGTATGTAAGGTCTCCTTTGCTTATCATTCATTCCTTTTCGTATGCACATGATTGTGGTGTCATTGAGATGCTTGTCATATGTCTCTCTTGGAGTGAGATTCTTTGGGTCGACAGGGTTGTAGCCATGCTCCAAGATGTCCAACATTTCATCATTGGCGTACCTAAGATGGTCCTGCATACCAACTCTCCACAAAGCAAAATCGGAACTGTCATCAAGCAAAGGAGGTTTTCCTCTAGGATTATACTTAGGTTTCTCTACTTGAGGTCTAGCATAAAGCCATGGAACACTAGATTGATCATTGCTAGGAGGTTGTTGGCCAAGTGAGGGAGTAGGCACAGTTGGCCTCGAGGCCGCACCAACCAAAAGTGGTCCAAGCATCGTGGTTAATGTGGCTAACCTCATTTGGACCAAGGCCTCAAGAGAAGCATCATGCTCCTCCTTTTGCTTAGCAAGGGCCCGTTCCAGATCTTCAGAAGTGAAAGACTTGGCTTCCGAAGAAGCCATGCTCTTCTCCTTTGAATCTGCAACAAGAGGAGTCCCATCGGGGTTCATCTCGCTCTAGGGCGGTTAAGCCACAAGAATAGAGCACGAGGCTCTGATACCAATTGAAAGGATCGAGATGGACCTAGAGGGGGTGAATAGGTACAATTACAAATTTTAATTCTTACTTAGCAATTTTAGGCAATAATGCGGAATATGAAGGTGAGCCTAACAATTGCAAGTCTGATACTAAGAGCTAAGCAAGTTAAACAAGTACCACAAGTGTATGAGTAAACAAGTACAATATGAGACAAGTAACCACAAGTAGGGAGCTAGGGTTAGGAATAACCGCAACTCCAAGAGACGAGGATGTATGCCGATGTTCACTTCCTTGGAGGGAATGTACATCACCGTTTAGAGAGGTGGATGTTACCACGAAGGCACACCAACGCCACGAGGGCTCACCCTATTCTCTCTTTGAGATATCACCACGAAGGCGATTCCCAACCACTAGTGGTAGACCTTGGGGTGGTCTCCAAACCCTCACAAACTTTCCGGGGGTAATCACAATGGTCGATTCCTCACCGGAGTACTCCTTCCACCTAGGAGTCTCCAACCTCCAAGAGTAACAAGAACGGTGGGGAAAAGCTCAAGACTTGCTCAAATCACGAATTCCTTTGGTCAAGAGAAGGGGGATGAGTGGATCTATCACTTGATTGGAGAACTTGTTGAGAACTCTCTCTAATCCATCCGAGATCTAGGATTTGGTGTAGGAGATTGAGAGAGAGAGAGTGAGAAGTGTTCTTGTGTAAGCTTTGAGTGAATGGTCAAACCTCTCATGGGATAGGTGAGAGGTATTTATAGTATCCCTCAATAAGTGGCCGTTGGAGCCACTTGAATGCAATAGCTGTTAGACGTCTGAGGCTTACCGGACGTCCGAGGCCTTCGCAGACACCGGACAGTCGACACAATACCGGACATCCGACATATACTCTCTATTTGGAAGGTACCGGATTTCCGAAAAAGATCGGTCATCCGACACTTGGGCTCGGGCTAGTGAGTACTAGATTTCTGGTGTACGTTGGTCGTCTGAGGCACCGGACATCCGACAGGGACTAGAAGTCTGACATTTTGGCTCTGTTAGGGATAGACCGGATATCCGGAGGAGACCAAAAATCCGACATTTTGGCTCTGTATAGGAAGTACCGGACGTCTGGTGGATACCGGTCGTCCGACAAGTGTCGGTCGTCCGAGAGAGACAGAGATCAGATGATGAGTGGGAAGAAGATTATTGAGCAAGTCCTTCGCAAGACCCCATGTTCCCCTCTTAATAGTGCAGGATCCCTGTACTCAAGATCAAACATAAAAATCCTAAGCTAGTAGTCTTGTTTCTTCGTTCTTGAGCAACATATGTATGTCCGTAGTCATGATCCACACACACGATCCTAAGGGGACTAAAACCTGAGATATACCTGACAAACACTGTTAGTCCCCTATGTGTATACTGTCATCAACATCAAAATATGATTAAGGGCAAGATTGCACTTTCAGTCTAGTAAACATGACATCTAATTGGGCCCCCATAGTAAACATGACATCCACCGGGCAAGCCACTACCCTGTTGTTCGCACGCCCCACTCAGCATTTTTACAATCGGAAAACCGCTAGCAGTGCGCTCCTACTCGTCCCTGGCCGTCCTTTAACATTACGACAGTTCACTCCTAGTCGTCCTGTCCTTTCACATTACAGCAGTTCCACTAATCCTAACCCTCCTCCAAAATCCATGGCGTCCCAAATCTCCATGATCGGCTGTGAGTACAAGGTTAGAACCATCACCGGTGATGAGTTTGATGTCATCTACACCCGTTCTTCCACGATGGTGAAAGGATGCCTTGCTCGCTTCAAATGCATGTTCAAAAAGTCAAATGGTGATTAGTGGGTCGCTGGGCTAGATGTTGAGTACACCACAGTTCTGGGAAAAGATAAGAATCTAAAGGAGGAAGAGAAGAAGAAGCCCACCGTGATCCAGGTTTGCGTGCATAACTTGTGCTTGGTCTACCACATATGCCATGCCGACGTTAAGTGCGAGGATTTTAAGAACTTCCTCGCGGACGACAGAGTCAAATTCGTTACTGTAGACTTTCGTAACGACGAGGAAGTCCTGGGTCGGATAGGCCTCGTTGTAGGCCAGCCCTTCGACCTCCAGAAGAATAGGCTGGTGTCCTCCCGTCATCCTTCAATGCTGACCCTGGCAGGAGCCATGGTTGATCCTTCGTATGGTAAACTGACGAAACCTCCCCACAAGTTTCATCTTGCATGGGAGTGGAATGAAATAGATAAAGACCACATCCAGTACGCTGCAATGGATGCCTACCTTTGTTTCAATATCTACAAGGGTTGGATGAAGAGCCAGAGCCTAGTGTGTGGTTCAAGCAAAGAAGTATCGGCGAAGAGGAAGAGGGACAAGGCGAAGTCGAGGACATGGATGAGGAGTCCGAGTAAGGTGGCAGTGTCGTTGCTCATGGTGGATCTAATCCAGTGTCTACCGGATTAGTTGCTTAGTTTAATTTTAGGGTGCTTAGTTTTATTTCAGGGGTGTGTTGTGTTGAGCCCCCAGCAGAGCTATGTTATGTTCTTTCACGTTCCTTTAACTCTTTAGTACGTACATACTAGTATTTCTTACAGTTCATCTTGTAGTTGGTAGTACTACCACTCGTTTCTTCACATTATATACGTACTATGTATGAGTGAAGACAAGTGATGACTTATATGATATGGCCAACATCATATAGCCAGCAGTTGGCTATACTATTAACCACGCTCTAAGCATGCCACATATGCAAAACACTTAAATGAGATAAGTAATTCTAAAAAAACTTAAATGGGAGAAGTTTACCCAAAGCATGAAGGAGTTTAGTTGTCAAAGAATTAAATAGGTATGCTAATTTCCTTAATAGACTTTAGCACCCTATCTAAGCATGTACTAGCTTTTTTAATAGTACTATGCATAATTTGGCGACAAGCGCTCTGTATATGTACCAACTTTTTTCTTTAATTTCATCTTTTTAGTTTTGCTTCATGGCGGAATCCATCGATACTACTACTACTGTACAAAGGTACATTTAAAAGGCGAGGGCGGGGCAGTCTCGCATGGTTGGTTTGACAGAGAGGCAAGGGCCTTTGTGATTTGATGGCTCATTACTGCTGGAAGGTGGGGCCTTGTGATTTGACTGCTCGTATAATTGTTGTCGATGACCTGAGGAGGAGCAAAGAACCGTGCGGTATACTCTAGTTTTCCACTGGAGTACTAGTACGACGGAAGAGTGCGAAACACGGCAGCCCAGTGCGATATGGTGATAAAAAATTATCTAATTTACTTGTCATCGATTCCATGGCGCCGTCATCATTAGCATTGTTCTATTCGTGCCTCGCAGAGAACGTGACGCATGCGGCAAAACACCCGAAGCAAAAGAAGAAACACATGAGCAAAAGAAGGAAGATTACCCCCCCCCCCCAAAAAAAAGAAGGAAGATGCAGACACAAGTCTGGGGCGCTGCTCTCTACTTCATGAAGGGTTGCTGGCCGCGGAGTCATAACTGCTTCTTCATCACCTCCATGACCTCCATCTCCTCGCGCCTCTCCTCTGCCATCTTCTTCATTCTGTCCATGACGCGGGATTTCTTGAGGCGAGCGTTCATCATCTCTTCCATGACCGCATTACGTTGCTTGACAGCAGCTGGGTGCTCGATGCGGAGCATCACCAACTCCTCCTTCTGTTCCATGACGAGGGCATTCAGCATCTTCACCGAGGAACTCCTCTTCTCATGCAGCTTCTTCCAGCCGGCGTCCTCCTCCTTCAGCAGGTCGAGCTCGTGGCGGAGCTTCGCCTTGTCCTCCTGAAGTTGCAGGATTTCGCCGGTCGCCTTCTTATCTGAGGCAATGCTCTCCTTCAACAGCTTCACCAAGCCGGCGGTCAACTCCTCCTGCTTATTGAGCTGAGCGGGCATGTCGTCGAGGCTCTCCTTCAGCAGCTTCACCAAGCTGTCGGTCAACTCCTTCTGCTTATCGAGCCGAGCGGGCATGTCATCGAGGGATAACGAATCCAGCACCGCCAGCTCGGCATGTTCGCCTTCGCGGCTAGTGCGCTCCTGGGAGCCCTCGCCTACCCGTGAGAAATCTTTCGAGCCCCCCGCGAGGCGGCGAGCCCTCTCTTTGTTTTTTGCGGCCTTGGTCGCCGCTCCCTTCTTACTAGTAGTTCTCGACCTAGAGCTCTGCACACCGGCCATGGCAAGGAAGGACGAACAAGAAAGACTTGTGAGGAGGAAGGTAGAGTAATTTTTGGCTAGGTAGTTCCCCTTTTTATAACCTAGTAGTACTAGTACTAAAACCTGCATAGTGGGAACACATTCAGGTTTGATAGGTGTGAACAGGTTTGTATTTAATTATAGCATGGTAGTAGTACTACTACTTTGGAATGTGATGGGAACAAGCTAAAGATTTATTAATGGTTTTGGTTTCAAAGCCCGAAACGGCTCCCGATGAGTTTCCTGGAACACAAATTTCAAGTACTACTGCTCAAATTCGGTCACACACATCAGTGATGTACTTGGTCGTACATGTCAGACCAAGCCGATGTGTGTCCCTTCAGTGAGACGCGGGTCCGACCGACCGTCTGTTGGTGCGACCGACCGTCAAGTATTACACGATGGAGACTTGTGGTTGTGGCTTCGGGTGATTGTCACGACCAAGCATTCAAAAAGTCATGATATATCAATTACCATCTTTTTCCAAATGACCAAGTATTTTCACAGAAATACAATACATATAGATGGAGTGATTTTCACGGTTGCAAACCGCCATGGCGTCTCAAGTTCATTGTTGGTACGATGCATGCCCAGCGGCGCCGCTGCAACTGGTCCCGCGATTTGGCTTTCCCTACCGCCCATTTGAACAGTTGCACCGGCTGCTCCTGCCATTCCGCAGGCGTGCGCGTTCTTTCCTCTGTAGTCGACTCCATGAATATGATCTCTGCCATTATCCCCAGCTCGAAATCAATGCGACACTGCCAGATGCTGACATCCCTCAGCATCTCTCCCATGAGATTGACTTGCACCTCCACCTTGTGCTTCGCCAGGCGCAGCTCCTTCGAACTTGTCTCCAATCGATGCGACGCTTCCTCGATTCGATTTGCCCTTGCTACCCACCACCTCCAACACAGCCCTGGCATGTCCTCCGGCGCCACCGATCTGTGATTCCAGAGCAATGGATCCCCTCTGAAACACATGTGGGTTTCGCTCAAAGGCGGCAGTGCTACGGGCCGCAGCGAGAGGGCAGCCCGCGGGATGCTAGGATTATCCATGGCGGGATCCTCCATGGCGGGATCTGGTGGGCGAGGCGGGGAGACGAGCGTGGAAGCTGGGAGAGCCCTACGAGGCTAAGATAAATATAGTACTACTCCACTCCATCCATATTTAAATACAAAGGCCACCAACAGTAACCGAGGCAAAAATTGATCATCTTTCCTGGGTCCTGGTTTATTGGCCCCCTTTGTATATTGTGCCAAATTTTGACCAAAAAATTAACTAATAAAATGTTAATGCATGTCACCAAAAATTATATCATTGGATTCACATTTGAACATAGTTTTGGATGATATTACTTTTTATGACATGCATTAATATTGTGTTACTTAAAATTATGGTCAAAATTCAGCATTAAATACGAAGGAGACCAATGGAAGTAGCAACCCATGATTTGACTACTCGCATGCACGCAGTGAAGTAGTAATGTCATTCTCAACTACCTCCTCCCTCACGTCCACTCAATTTGCATGCGCTGTATTAATTGACCATCCATTAAGTGAACGACTTTACACACGTCAAATTATCACATGGGGTGGATCTTCGTACAAAAATGCATTCCACCGTGTACCCGTGTGTGCGTGCGAGGGAATGAGTGCGTGTGTGCACATCTTCTCTTCGTGCACGTACTCCACCAGTGTGCGTGAGAGAGGACGAGCACATTCTTCTGGAACCAGCAGCACGTCACTGTTATCAATCCACACAAGAAAGTCGCGACAACACCTCCACATGTGCCACGTTTCTTCATGGATGCCCCCCATATCATTTTAATCATAATATATTAACTAAAAAAGGGAGAGACACTGTGTAGCGTGCCATTGGAATTCTAATTTACGTGTTTTGCACATACTGGAAGGACTAGTAAGGTACACGTGCATTGCACGCATAAGATTTGGCAACCAAATTATGAATAAATACCACACTATAGCATGTAAGCTTTGAGTCATATATGCATGAAGTAGATGTTCGTTTAATTCTTATAGTTCATCTCATTCAAAATCAATTAGTGTTATAAAAAAGTTAATCTATTTTAAGATTCATGAAATTGTGCATTGTAAAGCATAAAGTAAAAATAAATAATGGCAATTCATTTAGAAAAACAAAGTTTGGGCAATTATGATACGGAAGATTCTAGAACAAATGAGAAATGCTTGTGTTTTGAGGTATGTGCATTATGCTTAAGTTCAACCATGGAGTCTTCTAGATTGTACATGTGGCATAACCTGGTGGAATGTAGATGATATCCAACGGCCAGTAGTGCTTAGATTTGCCATCTATGCACCGTCGGATTGGTTTCATCCAACGACCATCTTTCAAAGTTATTCGAACACTATATAGGGGTATAGATATAGATATAGAGGTATAGATATAGACTAGTGGCACATCATCTAAAGCCTTTCTCCACGCACATTTTTTGTACAAATGTGCTCCATCGTGCACTTGTGCGTTTGTATGTGGGAACGAGTGCGTGTGTGCACCTCTTCTCTTTCGTACACGTAGTCCGTGTGTGTGAGAGATACTAAGATATGGTGAGGGAATACGTGTCAATGCAATTTGTGTGAAAGAGAGGCCTATATACATACATGTATGTGCATGGGGCTGGGGTGATATACGAGAAGGGAGGGGAGGGGTCGACTGCGTGAGATATCGATAGAGACAGATAGAGGGAAGAGCTCTACGAGCGTACAAGCACTAGGATATGGGGGGATGGAAGATGGTGCGAGGGGCCAAGTGGAGGGAGACTGGGAATGAGTGTACAAGTGCGAGATCGATATTTAAAGAGAGGGGGCGAGAACGTGCGCGGTTGCGCGCAGTGGCGGAGCCATGAAAATTAAATGAGCTAGGAGGGCAGGCATTGTTAATCCTTGATGGGGAGGATCAATTCATCAGCTTAAACCATTTTACCAGCAAGGGGGGGGGGGGGGGGGGGGGGGGGGGGGGGGGGGGGGGGGGGGGGGGGGGGGGGGGGGGGGGGGGGGGGGGGGGGGGGGGGGGGGGGGGGGGGGGGGGGGGGGGGAGAGATGAAGCAGAAGGCATGGATGTTGAGAGGGAGACGATGGATAGATAATGTGTGTGTATTAGCTATGTAGTCCTATATAGAGAGGTAGGTTGATTGATGTGTACATGGGAAAGAGGGTGAGACCTGACTAGAGATATAGATCGATCGGTTTGTGTGGAAAATAGGGAAAGACCTAGCTATACACACGTAGAGGAACATCGATCATTGCGCATGCATGTGAGAGATAAAGAATGCCCGAAGTGATAAAGAGGGGGAGGTGTGTGTGTGTGTGTGCATGCAAGGGAGACCGACCTGAAGAAAAAGATTGCGTGTGTGCGATGGATAATGTCGAGTGGTAGTGTGTGTGCATGCATGCACGAGAGAAAGTTAGTGGTACTACTATAAAGAAAAGACGACTATGTGGGTGTAAAAGACTTGGTGAGGTCATAATCAATATAAAGTTGAATTCAAATATTTGAATAAGAGATCATGATGTTTGAAACCCATGCATGCATGAATATAATTGAGATATGTGTGGTGTGGTTTTGAAACGAGCATGTTATACTGTATACACATTGAACAAGGTCAAACTGATTTGAATTTGAGATACCAATGGCAGGCATCGTTTGGACACATTGCATCCATGCATGGACACACTATTCAAATTGGAGATGATGGGTGGCTTTCGCAGCTCATATCTAAATGGTGTGTGTGTGCGCGCGCACGCGCGCGCGCGTGTGTTTGTGTGTGCGTGTTGTGCGTGTTAAACACATTGTATATAGTACCAAACATGGTTTAGATTCTGAACATCTAGCTAGAGCATACATGTACTATGATTTGAATTCAACACAAAATGAATACACATATTTGAATTCGAGATCGTATGTACATGTAGTTCATATTTATATGGGAATTTACTACTCCTATATTCATGTCATGTGTCGTGAAGATAATATTTAGATGGTTGTATAACTAACCTGAGTACAATCCCAATCAAACAGGGAAATGTACTCAAATTTAGTCCATATGCTAGACAGAATGAATTGTTTTTTTATTGTTGAGGGAAGTGCAAATTGATTTGGTACTGTACACGATAAGCTTGTTCTCCTGACTTTTTTAGTTTTTTGTTGTTGTTTTTGAATGGCATTTGTAGTAATATAGTAAAACCGGACATGGCTCTCTCTAGTGGGGTGCGAATTGTCTTTTGTTTTATTTTTTTACACGTTAAGCTTGTTCTCCCAAAATTTCAAGCCGCGCCTTATTATGCCGAAATTTCAAGCTAGCATCTCTGTCTATTGTGCTGCGAAACTCCCGCCTCTTCAACCCGCGCCTTGTTATCCCGAAATTTTAAGATATCTCTTTGTATCATTGTGCTCCAAAAACTCCTTCCATCTCAACCCGAGCCTTGCTATCCCAAAATTACAACGCGCGCGAAAACACACACCTCCGGCGAAATCCTGACACGCAAAATTCCCGTGATACCCCTGAACCGAAAGAACCGCCTAGTTCAAATCGGTGGGGGTACTTTCGTAACTTACCCCACATTTCGGACAAGTGCGTCCCTAAGCCATGGTTCCCCCCTCCCATCCCCTCCGCCCCCATTCGTACACCGAGGCAGCAAAAACCTGTGAAGCCCCACACCCTCCTCCGTCCGCCACCCAGCCAAAGCCTCTTCCCTGACGATATCGTCCACCGCAACAGCTCAACGTCCCTCATCCACCGCACCAGATGAGGATCCGTCGTCGATCTCATTGTCCCGTCGGTTCAGCCACCCTGTCCTCCACCTCCAAGGAACTGCCTCGATGTTTGCCTCGTCTATCGCGCCACCTCCATTCCCACACCGCCGACTTCACCTGCACCACCGAAAGAGCAGCACCATCACCGATTCCTCAGATGAAGCTGAGGCCTAATGGGCACCACCAAAGAGGTTATACACTAATCGTTGCATTTTCTTCTTGATTCGATCTCACAGTGCTGCCGGCGCTCGGTCTCGAGCCGCCATGGCACGGCTCCATCTACGGCGGCAGCGTCGGCCACTTCCTCCACGGCATCGCTCCCTCGGCGGTGATGTCCACATCAGTAGGAGCTGCTGCTGCTTCTCCAGCTCTCGCTGGCCCTACTACTGTTGCTTCGGCTCTAGCTCACGCTGTTGCTCTGCTCTTGTTCTCGGTAGCCTGCCTGGTCTGCTCTTGCTCTTGCTACTGCTCTTGCTCTTGCTCTTGCTTGTGCTGCTGCTCTACTCTTGCTCGCACTGCTGCTGCACGAGCAGCAGCTCCGGCTCTCGCTCGAGCTTGTCCGGCTGCTACCCGAGATGCTACTACATGACCAGCTGCCCCGCCTCTCGCACGCGCTGCTGCTCTAGGCGCTGCTGCTGCACGACCAGCTGCCCCGACTGCTCTCTGGTAGTACGTTCCCTGCCAGAGCGGCTACCGATTTAGATCACTGCTACTCTGCCACTAGTGCTCGAGCGGCCAAAACTATCAGTGCACTATTTTTCTGCTACTAGTGCGTTCAGTTTCGACAGTAAAATTCAGTTTCGACAGCAAAATTTAGTTTCGACAGTAAAATTCAGTTTCGACAGTTAAATTCAGTTTCAACAGTTAAGTTCAGAGATGAGCGGGGGGGGGTATTTTACATCTAGCACTTTGTGGTTATGTATTTTACATCATCTATTGGAGAAGCTATTAGAATTCCACTCAGGTTAACGTTGTCTCTCTTGTCCTGCTTCAGCCTCGCCATCGTACACCTCAATGAAACCCTCCATCACAGCGGAGCAGTACCCTCGGCTCCATCTCCAGATGCCTAAGATCTTCTTCCCCTCCTCCAATAGCCACATCAGCCGCAACATCCTCAGCGACCAACCCAATGATGTTGAGATTGACATGGCTTCGCCAAAGAGGTTGTACACTTGTTGCATCGCTTTTTTACCCTACATGTTATATATATTGTCCACTGAGCATGCGTAGTAACGTGAAATACGATTAGTTTCTCCTACTATATGACAAGCAGTGAGGTACCAGGTAACTTAGCTATCCGTGATGGACTCTCTCGAAAGCCATCATTATTTATTTCTGCGTGTTTGAGCTGTGCATTTGTAGATGGGCCAGGGAGTTGAGCTAGTAGGGCAGTGGCCTGGGTCCAATGTAGTAGAAGTAGCACAAAAACATTTTTGGAGTGTAGGCTTTTGCCTATTCAAGCCTGCCTACTAGAATCGCCAGTGCTTGAAAGGAAAAGTGAAGGAAAAGGGGGGGGGGGGGGGGGGGGGGGGGGGGGGGGGGGGGGGGGGGGGGGGGGGGGGGGGGGGGGGGGGGGGGGGGGGGGGGGGGGGGGGGGGGGGGGGGGGGGGGGGGGGGGGGGGGGGGGGGGGGGGGGGGGGGGGGGGGGGGGGGGGGGGGGGGGGGGGGGGGGGGGGGGGGGGGGGGGGGGGGGGGGGGGGGGGGGGGGGGGGGGGGGGGGGGGGGGGGGGGGGGGGGGGGGGGGGGGGGGGGGGGGGGGGGGGGAAAGGAATGGAGCAAAGGAAAACTGTAGGATTTGTTCCTTTAGTGTCTCCTTCAAAGAAAAACCGTAGGAATTTTAATATCCACTTGGCCTCCTTTTCAAATTCCTATTCATGAAGCACAAGACTAAGAGATAGTAGCATAATAACATTATAACTACATTTTCTTATGGTTTGACTTAATTTCACCATGCTTCTTTGCATTCCTGTGATCTTCCAATTCTTGTGAACCAAACACCCAGATTAACAGAAATCCTGTGTTTTTAAATTCTCTATTTTGCATGTGCATTCCTATCCTATTCCTGTGTATTTCCTATCCCTGCATTGTTAGAATCCTCTAATTCAAACAATCCCTTACAGAATTACTTCTGTTACAGATATGTGTCAAAGAAAACCTTGTGTGGTCTGTCCCGCTCCTACTGCACTGTCGTCCACCCCAGCTCAGCTGCTCCAACGACGGAAGGGTTCACCACAGCAGGGATCCGCCCTCCAGACTGTCTTTTGCCGCCTCAGATCTTCTTCCCCACTGCCGACAGCCACAACAACTGCATTACCATCATCAACTGAGAAGACGACCTTGAGGACTACACGGGTCCACAAGAGAGGTCGCACTCTTTCATGTCTGCTTACGTTATGCATCCCTTAATATGATATCCTACTTTATCGTCCTGTTCACCGATTAGACTCCGAGTCCGGTCCAAACTAATGCTCAAACTTGAGTTTTTAAATGGTTGTGGGGTACATATTGGGGCAACAATCAATAGCATCTGTCTACTATCTGGTTAATCTCGGGTGTCTACTATGAGTTTCATGTTGGGTGAGAAGCAAAC
This sequence comes from Thinopyrum obtusiflorum, assembly GCA_036873465.1. NCBI lineage: Eukaryota > Viridiplantae > Streptophyta > Magnoliopsida > Poales > Poaceae > Thinopyrum > Thinopyrum obtusiflorum. The sequence continues at coordinate 23,782 of JAAAWM010010214.1, forward strand.
ATTAAAGGAGCCATTATCTGTATTTTTAACTGAAGCTATTATCTGCCTGCTATCATTGGTTTTGGGTCTATTCATAGGTTGCTACCATCACTCTGGATTTGTGCATGCACTCCTTACATAATCTCACTATGTTTTATTCCTATGCATGTCAGTTATTGTACACAATGGTACTGTAGAGCAAAAGAGATGAGCCTTGCATGGCAATAAAATTTCATGCAGACATCGCTCCATGGAAGGCGCAAAAGCAACCCCCCCTCCCCACATTCCAGACTGTAATCAAGAGGAAGATAACTGTTTAGAGGGGGATTCAGAGGGAGCAGACCACTCCTATTTACCCCCCGAGGTCTTTTACTCTAACTTGGCATGCTGATGGTCATATCATGCATATGGCGCCTTGCATTGCTTACTTTATACATAAAATATGTCATCTGCTTAGTTTAGACATACTTTGTGTGAATGCCATATGTTTAGTTTCTATATCATATATGTGAATCATGCAATGCCATCTTGTTTAGCCTGGCATCATATATATGTGAATTTTGCAATGCTATCCTGGTTAGCCCGTCATCTTATATGTGAATTATATCATGCCATCCTTTTTTATTACGTATTAAATTTGTCAACAATGTTAGTGCATTCAATTACTCTTCCTGTGCATCAACCATTCGACACGGTCATGGAAAAATCTGGAGTGAAAACAAGGTCTTCAGAGAAGACAATGCTATCTGACAAAGCGCATGTCTTGCTGGTTACGGATAGCTCCTCAGAGGAGGATTCAGAGACAGGTGACCAGTCCTATTTCCCCCTGAGGTGCATGCTCTAACTTGGCAGGGTTATATTGCTCATATCGTGCATATGGTGTCTTGCATTGCTATGTCATTTGCTTAGTTGAGACATGCTTTGTGTGAATGCCACCTGTTTAGTGTCTAATTACCATATATGTGGGGGGGGGGGGGGGGGGGGGGGGGGGGGGGGGGGGGGGGGGGGGGGGGGGGGGGGGGGGGGGGGGGGGGGGGGGGGGGGGGGGGGGGGGGGGGGGGGGGGGGGGGGGGGGGGGGGGGGGGGGGGGGGGGGGGGGGGGGGGGGGGGGGGGGGGGGGGGGGGGGGGGGGGGGGGGGGGGGGGGGGGGGGGGGGGGGGGGGGGGGGGGGGGGGGGGGGGGGGGGGGGGGGGGGGGGGGGGGGGGGGGGGGGGGGGGGGGGGGGGGGGGGGGGGGGGGGGGGGGGGGGGGGGGGGGGGGGGGGGGGGGGGGGGGGGGGGGGGGGGGGGGGGGGGGGGGGGGGGGGGGGGGGGGGGGGGGGGGGGGGGGGGGGGGGGGGGGGGGGGGGGGGGGGGGGGGGGGGGGGGGGGGGGGGGGGGGGGGGGGGGGGGGGGGGGGGGGGGGGGGGGGGGGGGGGGGGGGGGGGGGGGGGGGGGGGGGGGGGGGGGGGGGGGGGGGGGGATGCAATGCCATGTTGTTTAGCCAAGCATCATATATGTGAATTATATCATGTCATCCTTTTTTGGTATTACGTATTCCATTTGTTGACAATGTTTGTATATTCAACTACTCTTCCTGTGCATCAGCCATTTGAATTGGTGATGGAAAAAATCTAGAGTGAAACAAGGTCTTCAGAGCAGACAGTGCTACCTGCTGAAGCAGATATCTTGCTGGTTACAGATAGCTCCTCAGAGGAGGATTCAGAGAGAGATGACCAGTCCTATTTTCCCCCTGAGGTGTATGCTCAAACTTGGCAGGGTTATATTACTCATATCATGCATATGTTGTCTTGGAATGCTTAGTTTTTACATCATATACACAATATTGAATGTCATCTGCTTAGTTTACACATCATATATGCGATTGCCCTCTGCTTACTTGCTTAGTATATACATCATATATTTGAATTATATCATGCCATGATGTTTACATAGACAGCATGTATCTGAATTATGGCATGCCAACCCATTTTCTAAAGACATAATATAGTTATATAATCTCATCTTGTTTACATAGTCATCATATTTTGAATTATGTCATTCTATCCGTGAATTATATCATGCCATCATGTTTCCATCGACGGCATGTATGTGAATTATGGCATGCCAACCACTTTAATAGACACATCGTATAGTTATATCATGTCATCCTGTTTACATAGTCATCATATTTTGAAGTATGTCATTCTATCCTATTTAGTTAGCCATCATATATGTGAAATTGTGTCATGATATCCTGTTTAGTTATCCCTCGTATATGTGGAATTGTGTCATGTTATCCTGTTTGGTTAGACAACATAAATGTGAATTATTTCATGCCCTGTTTTCTTCCCTACTATCCATTGCACCTGTCTATCATACAATGTCTGTACATTCAATTACTTTTCTTGTTTATCAGCCATTTGAATTGGAGGGAGTGATGGCAGTATCTATGGGAGTAAAAACACGGTCTTCAGAAAAGATAGTGCTACCCGTCGATGCAGATAGAACCACGGTTGTACTTGCCCAAGAACCAGCCCCACCACACATAACCCAGACTCACGCATATTGTACCCCTACCCAGTTGGACAGAGAACCAGCTACACCCCTTCTAACCCCAACCCCAGGAGATAGTAACCCAGTTCCAGTTGACACAACACCGTCTCCACCACAGAGCACCCAAACACGAGCAATTACTAAGGCAACTGCAGTGCCCAAAGCACGAGGACCACTACTCTGAACCCCAAGTCAACGCTTAAAGCAGCAGAAGAATTGTTCTCAGGTCAGGTTCCATAGCTATGGTTCATACTCCTTTGCTCTTACATCACTGTATTTACTCATACCAAGTTACCAACTAATTTCAAATTTGAAGGATACAACTGAAACTCCAATGGCGCAACAGGTATGTTTTAAACCTGTTTCTTTAACTGGTTTGCTATTGTAACTTGCTCTATGTTGATTTCAGTTTCAATTGAATAAATAGTTATGTTCTCATGTCATGCACATTACAAGTGTTGTTAGTGTTGTGTAGTTTCCCACACTTATATTCTGTCTATGCTGATTTGTCTTAATCAGATATGATTTGAACTGTCTCTATCTTGATTTGACAACATAAACTAGAATGATATAGACCATACAGTGACCATAGTACATAGATATATGTTTGTTTCATGCTATTATCCTGTCCACCTTTGATGTGAACTGGGCTCGATCTTTCGATGAGAGAGAGATAACTACGATTTTAGGTGGGACTTGACCCTCACGATCCGGCTACCAACCGTACAGGGAGAATCGTACATGACTGATATCCATGGCAATCGTTGAACCAACTCCACGACGTTATCTACCAAGCCAACGGCGCGATCGACCTATCCACAAAGGATTTTTCCTGCAAGCAAATCAAAGAACATGCAAGAAAATAATAGTCAAGCAATCTGAAAATGCGAATATGCTAGATGGAATAAATCTCACAAGATGGGGTTCTGATAGGATGTCTTAACGGTCGCACTAGCTGCTACGAGCGAAGACAAATAAAAGTATCAATAGCTAAACTTCTCTAAACAAAACCCGAGTCTAAACCCTAACATAGACTAGCTATTTATTAAAGGAGCGTACGGCCACAGACGTCTCGTGTTGTCTTTGATTTCTTGTCGATGATGAAAGCAATCAGGAAATAGCCATCGTATTGGGATGTGCTGGCCTGCGTTGTGCACATGCACGTAATGCTCTTGGGCCAGCCCATGTGTGCACACGCACACACGCACGTATAATGTAACACATGCATGATGCCTTGACTTAGTACTGGTCCATTTGATGCACGTACATGAGCTTCTTCTACTTGGCTTGACCACACGCACTGGCGTCTAATATTTACATACTCGTGTGCTTCAAAATCTTCAGTATAATCCCGCTTCTTAATACATAGCATATATGTGCTTCCAATAATTCTGCATAAAGCAAAAAAATGTGTAGTATTTTTTCCCCTGATAATAAAATATAATATTATAGAATTATCAATAGAAATTACCTGAAAAATGTCTCGTGTAATATTTGTATAAATATCTATGGTGTCTATGCCCACATCATCCTCCCTTTCTTGAAAACAAAGCCATCCTCGGCTTTCGTTTATCTGGAACACATCATAGAGGAAAGCAAAAATAGATACAACATATATATGTTGTTTCAAAGGCGTTAGCACATGAGGGTGTGATAGTTTTGTAATAACACCATTATGAATATCATGATAAATTTTCTCATGTCGGAGTATAACATTATGAATACCATGATAAATTTTATCCCACACATAGTCTATATATGAATTATAGGGGCATAAATGAACTACCTGAGCATGCGGTATGTCCAGTTCAAAAGTGGGGACACTCAACGGTAAAATTTCAGGATTGATAGCAAGCATACTATGCGTAGTACTATCCGTTGATTTAGCTTTCCCATCATTTATTATTTCATCAGGAGTCATAGGAAGCAAGTTAATGGTTTTTCCTTCAAACATGAGAGTATACGAATTTGATCTAGCATGATGGGTAACACTATTATCATATTGCCAAGGTCGACCTAACAATAAAGAACAAGCTTGCATAAGAACAACACCACACTCAACAAAATCATGGAATGAACCAAGAGTAAAACAAACCCTGACACTACGTGTTACCATCAACTTACCACAGTTGTTGAACCATTGGATGTAATATGGATGGGGGTGTCGTGTAGTCGTGAGGCAAAGTTTCTCGACCATCTCCATACTCGCCAAATTATTGCAGCTTTCACCATCGATTATCACACAAACAACATGCCCTTTGACAACAAACTTAGTTTGAAAAAGATTATGGCGTTGCGGCATCTCAGCATGCCCCACCTAGGCACTAAGTACTCGCATGGTTACAAGGCTTGGGAATTTATCCGCCATATCAGCATTAATATGTATCTCCTCTTGCTCCTCCGTGTCACCTGCATGATTAGTAGCAAGCATAGCACGTGTATCTTCATCCAAATCACTAGCAGTGGAGTACTCACCACCTTCCCGCACAATGAATGTACGTTTATTTGGGCAGTCCTTCATCAAGTGCCCGCCACCTTTGCATATATGACACTTCATGTCCCTTGTGCATCCAGACGAAGTGGTGGGTGCTTGAGAAATTGCTCTCGACGCCACAGAGGATTGTGGAGCTGATTTTGAACTTGTTGGGAGTGCACCACTGTTCGAGATATGTGGTGTTGCCTCGGTAGTGGATGTGATAGTTGGAGAGTGTGTCCATGATGAGTGACGACCTACAGAAAAGTTACCTCATCCCTTGTTGTGTCGTCCTTGTACTTCCCTTTCAGCTTTACAAGCAAAATGAAACCAACGAATAATAGAATTGTACTCCTTATAGTCCAATATATCCTGAATATCACTATTCAAACCACCTAAAAATCTAGCCATCATAGCATCTTCGGTTTCAACTAATCCACATCGCACTAAGCCAGTTTGCAATTCTTGATAATAATCCTCTACATAACTGCTACCTTGTTTTAAACGTTATAATTCATTTAGTTTATCACGAGCATAATATGAAGGAACATAACGCTATCTCATAGCTCGTTTTAAAGCATCCCAAGTAGTAGGTATATTATTTGCATTAATACGACAATATTCACTCCACCACATGGAAGCAAAGTTTGTAAATTCACTAGTGGCTGCCCTAACTCTTTGATTCTCAGGAATATCATGACAAGCAAAATTTTTGTCAACTGAAAGTTCCCAATCAAGATAAACATCTGGATTATATTTACCATTGAAAGCAGGCATGGTAAATTTCATTTTAGCACTAGAGTGGTCGTAATCTCTAACATCATACCTGTGTGGACCTCGTGCCATACCTTGACGGTTGAAACACAGTTGTCGATGAGCACGGTCATTGTGGTGGTTGACCATCTGGTCATACTCGGTGTCATCGAAATAATCCTCGTAGTTGTTCCCATGTTCCTCGGTGACGCAGGGAGGAATTTATTGGTGTTGGTTTATGGTGGCAGCATCAGTGGTAGTAGCTGGGTGTTGTGGATGACCCATAGGCACACGTCTAGCTCGCGAAATAGCGGCGACACCCGTGGAGTTGCGAGTAGCAGCGTTGTTGTCGATGGGCGGTGCAGTCTGCAACGCATCCAGACGTGACAAGATGTCCTGTAGATGTGTGTTGGCAACACCCTCTGCATCCTCTATGGCTTTGAGCCTCTCTTCAGTCACAATCTGAGCACCCTCAAGTTGGGCGAGGCGCTCACTGATGACTTTCACATCCTCAGTGAGGCCCTCAAGTGTGACTTGATTCCCTGCCATTGTTAGTGGAAGAGAAAAAAAAACAAGTATAATCCCTATCAATTAATAGGATGTGGTGTAGAAAATTCGCTCACACTCAAGCTTAGTATCAAATTCTTACTTGTTCTTACCAATGCAACAGGTGGTGATCAGCGCGTTGGTGTTGGCGTCAAACTACCGATGAAGATTGGATGGAGCGATAACCAGGAATCAGTATAGCCGGGCTTGTACTTATTAGTAGGAAAAAGTGTAGCTTGGCAAAGGTTTCTCAACTCACAATATTAGTGGCACAATTTAGAAAAAAGCAATGCAAATTGAATAATTGCTCAAACTCCTAACTAGTGCTAGCAGTCAACTAGCAAGAGAGAAAACAATCTAAACCCAGATACTGAATCAAATGAATGTGAAAGGCGATAAAAATATGATAGATCTAAATAGTCAGATATAAGTGAGGTATAAACGCAGTGTATGGCAACGCTCGAAAATAGATGATAGACAAAGTTGTGATCAAGTAGCAAAAAAAAATATCCTGGGTAGCAAATAGGACAAAGCAGTCCAAAAGAGATGATAGCGGGCCTGTTTTTTTACTTTCTTTTCTTTTTTCTTTTTCTCTCTTTTTTTTTTACCAAGCCGTTACCAACAAGTATATGCATGAAGATGTGGACAAAAGATAAAAGATGCTACGGGATCAAGTGCTATTACGAGCGGCCGAGTCACGTACTACTAAAGATCAGAAATAGAGATTATAGTGGCCTACGTGTTGTAATAGAAGATAATCCAAAGATAGTGGTTGAGTAGCAACGCACTATGGCACAAACTGCGGCGCTGGCTAGCAGACACAGGTGGGCTACCGTCTGATGTGAAACGTGGGCGCAAGGCTCCGAACGAGGCAGAGCAGGTGCAGGACGTGTGCGGCCGGCACAAAAGAACAAACTTGTAAGCGTTGGCAAAAGAACAAACTTGTACGCGTGGGCAGATGAGAAAAAATTGTAACTAACGCGAACTTCGATTGCACGCAAAACTGAAACAATCCGATGCAATATTTTTTTTGAGACATGCGTTGTGGCAAAGATTTGGAGGGTGGACAAAATCAGATTGATCTAGTAGATTATTTTCTCCCAAACAAATCTAAACCAGCACTAATACTAGGATGAATGCAACAAAAAATTCAACAAAGCAAATACTAGATGCAAATTGCTAAAGGCTAAAAAGATAGGTGCAGCGGATGAACTAATCTAATTTTTTTTGGCTTTTTTGTGGGTTATAGGATTGAAAAACAAGTTAACCAAATAAAACTGCAAATCTCGCACCGATGAACCTAAAAACTGATACCACTTGATGTGAACTGGGCCCGATCTTTCGATGAGAGAGAGATAACTACGATTTTAGGTGGGACTTGACCCTCACGATCCGGCTACCTACCGTACAAGGAGAACCGTACATGACTGATATCCACGGCAATCGCTGAACCAACTCCACGACGTTATCGATCGAGCCAACGGCGCGATCGACCTATCCACGAAGGATTTTTCCTGCAAGCAAATCGAAGAACATGCAAGAAAATAATAGCCAAGCAATCTGAAATTGCGAATATGCTAGTTGGAATAAATCTCACAAGATAGGATGTCTTGACAGTCGCACTAGCTGCTACGAGCGAAGACAAATAAAAGTAGCAATAGCTAAACTTCTCTAAACAAAACCCGAGTCTAAACCCTAACGTAGACTAGCTATTTATTAAAGGAGCGTACGGCCACAGACGTCTCGTGTTGTCTTTGATTTCTTTTCGCTGACGAAAGCAATCAGGAAATAGCCTTCATATTGGGATGTGCTGGCCTGCGCTGTGCACATGCACGTAATGCTCTTGGGCCAGCCCATGTGTGCACACGCACACACGCACGTATAATGTAACACATGAGACTCTCAAAAAGAACATATAATGTAACACATGCATGATGCCTTGACTTAGTACTGGTCCCTTTGATGCACGTACATGAGCTTCTTCTACTTGGCTTGACCACACGCATTGGCGTCTAATATTTACATACTCGTGTGCTTCAAAATCTTCAGTATAATCTCACTTCTTAATACGTAGCATATATGTGTTTCCAATAATTCTGCATAAAGCACAAAAATGTGTAGTATTTTTGCCCCTGATAATAAAATATAATATTATAGAATTATCATTAGAAATTACCTGAAAAATGTCTCATGTAATATTTGTAGAAATATCTATGGTGTCTACGCCCACATTAACCTTACTACTGAACTGGTTTACCAAAATGAGTTTCATATACAACATGGTAAACGTGTGATGTGTCTGCTTGTTTCTATTTTAGAATGCGGACAAAATATTGGAGAAGAGTACCCCGTTATGCAATGATAAAGGAAGTAATGCAGATAAGGTTCAAGATAGTGAGACATCCCTGTTGGTCTCCAAGAAAGCTGATAAAAACTATCTTGAAGACAATGAGACAACCCCAAAGTCCTGTCTTGATGTAGTGTTCGAGTTACTGGCCACTACTGCTGGCACAAGCTCTTCGAACTCGCTGCCTGAATCAGTTTGGCTTCTTGAGTCTCAACTTCAAGTTGAAAGACATAGATCAGATGTGCTGCGACACGAAGCCGAAGGACTGAGAAAGTCCCTGCAGAATTCAGATGCATACTTTCTAGTGCAACAGCAAGCGCTGGAGGATTTAAGCGCCAAACAAGAGAAAGCTAATGAGCTTGCTAAGCTTCTTGCCAGCATGGTGGATACCCAGGATATTGTTTCTTGAGCTCTTCTGAAGTGGTTTCAGTTCTGGACTTGTTTTGCTGTGACGTTTATTTGCACTGGTCGCCAACTTTGACAACCAATGTATGTAATATGCTACTTTGTTCCCCATATTTGCAGTAATGGTGAACTTTGATGCCCAGTGGATGTAATATGTGTAATAGCCATAATAGCCTAGCGTAAGTTGCTTGCTTATTTATTTCCTTGTTGTCTTGTTTATTTGTTTGCTTGTACTCAGTGCACTTCTTTTTCCGCGGTTTGCTAGTGGCCACAATAACCTATTTTTAAAACTAGGCCACAATAACCATGGGCAACATACGGACCGTTGTAACCATGGTCCTGCTACCTGCTGTAGTGAGCATGGGCCTCCTACGGGCCTTAGGATCCATGGGCCTACTACGGGCCATAGAATCAATGGGCCTACTATGGGCCGTAGAATCAATGGGCCTACTACGGGCCATATGATCGTTTGGCCAAACATGGGCCGTACTTTTTGTGGACCAATAACGGACCGCAATATGGGTTGTAAACGGGCTAGAGTGGGAATCGTCTGTCTATGGGCCGACCATAATGGGCCATTAATAGGACGATATGTATAACGGGCTTAATTCTACCGACCGGCATAACGGGTCGCTAATGGATTGTATTTGATGACGCTATCAAAACGGCCCAAAGGATTAACGGGTCACAAACAGGCCGACTGTAACCACGGGCTGATTTTGGCCCACAAGCAGAACAGGCCAGTAATGGACCGTAAGTAATCGAATGCTGGAAATGAGCCCAAGAATAAAAGGGCCGTTAGAAGGCCGAAAGGTAACACGGGCTGGAAACGGCCCAATGAAATAATGGGCCATTAATGGGTATAAAGCGATAAACTATTCCTTATGGGCCAGTTTCACCACGGGCCTTTAATGGGCACAGAGTTAGAAAAGGCCTCATATGGGCCAAAAGACGTCATGGGCCATACATGGGGCATATATTGGTCGGAAGTTACAACGGGCTGAAATCATACTGGACGGCCCAGATGACGCTACTGGACCAAATTCGGATAGGCCATAACGGGTCATGAGTTAGCGGGCTGTAAATGGGCTATATGCGAACATGTCATTAACAGGCTTTCCATGGGCCGGCCCGCTACCTTTTGACCAAGTCAAACGGGCCGGCCTTTTTGACCTGAATGGGCCACTGTTGGGCTGATCCTCGTGTCAACGTATCATAGGCGTGCCCCGTCTATTCGCTGGATGACATCTGTCCCAACGCGGAGTTGACATGTGGTTCTTTCGGCCAATGAGAATTTTACACATGGAAAATCACCATTGGTCGTTGCTGTTAACGGGTTATCGGATCCAAAACCGGACCTAATAGCTTAACGGCGACCCGTTACGGTGGATGCCATGTGTCGGTTACCCTTGACGAAAACACTTCCATGACACGTAATTTATCGTCATGGAAGTGGACACTTCCGTGATGAAAATTTGAGTATTGTAAATTTGAGTATTGTCATGGAACACTTCTACGACAACACATGTATGACTATCTTGATTCTGTCATAAATTTGTCATGGATGTACATGCATGACAGAAAACGTGACCTACTGTGACAAACACGTATCATCACGGAAGTGTTTTTTTGTAGTGATGAAGGTCAGAGGGGGTTGAAGGGTCTGAGTGTTGCCCAAGGAGGGCTAGAAGCTCTGGAGTACGGCCGAACGGGGGTCAGATCACCCGAGGCATGTATGACATGAATGTTCTCCTTCGGTTGTTCTTGTCCTCCGAGCGCAGTATTCACGCTCCATGCCTTCATCCTCCTGGTTCCTTCTCCAATTACATGCTTCCCTCTTGGATGGTCTAACCGTTATCTTGTGCTTGACCTCCTCCATGCCATTTTTTGATGTTTGGCTCAAACCTAAAGATGCACAAGGTAGGAGTGTCAAGTAGTATACCATCCTCGAGAGATCCAAATAAACACGCATAAAGGATATATTCACCTTTATATATGTGATGCATGTGTCCCTTAGTGATGGAACACTTGTCATGGTGATGGCCCTAGAATGCTCCGCATCATCACCCCCCCCACACACACACAGTCGAGAAGAGTCGTTCTCGACTCTAAAACATCATCACCATGAAGAGTATAGATCAGGTTCATCTTTGAAGCAAACTTGTCAATCACCATGTACTTATCATCTTGATGTTCAATATGGCCACTCTCCAATCTTGATCCTCCATCCAAGAAGTGTATGGACCAAGCCCATCCTGGCCTATCTTTTGCACAAGGAGTTACTTGAGGATCAAACGGAAGCCCGACAAATACTTCGACGACCATGAAGGAGAGTTGTACAAGCACAACATAACCAGTGTTTTCCAATGTTGCATATCTCTAGAATAAGGTCGGCAACTCCTACATGAGATTCACTCCGGTACTTGTGGTCCCATGCGGCTCCACAGACCCTGGCGAGCAAGGCCTATTGTGTGGGTTTTTGTTGGCCAACAACATATAGGCAGACATCGTGATATCGTTAACACATGCATGGGATGCCAACGCTTCGCTAAAGCAAGACACTTACTAGCTACAACCCTTGTAAAGGTCTCCTGCTCCTGTATATTGCGGTAGGGGTGTGTACAAAGTACATGTGAATTCCAAGGGATTGTATGTATGCTATCAACGAGCATGACCCCTCCTTATATAACATACTGGGGATCGACACGTCCTAGGATTACAGATCTTAGTCAGCTACGTCGGTGGAGGCAGAGTCCTCCGCGGTTCCGGCATCGTCCGCTTATATGTGAAGTCTTATGAAGTCTTCGTGTAATGCGTCATGGGTTTCCCAACATGTTCCAGGATGGAAACCAACGTAGGAGTCCTCAGCCCGGCCCACCAGGCCAGGAACGTTAGTTTACATAGCGCAATTCAAAATTTTATTACCATACCAGAAGATCCCATGTGATACATCATTGTCGGTGCAACAAACCCTAGGTCTGTTGCCCAGATCGTGCACATGCCTAAAAGAGCAAGGTTGCAACACC
>JAAAWM010010215.1:0-35848 GCA_036873465.1 Thinopyrum obtusiflorum
TCCTGCGGTATGTTACTTGCCCGAGACTTGATCGTCGGTATCCCATACCTAGGTTGGAATCACCTCAATCGGAGCTATGGTTGCAAAGTTGTGGCCGTTCATTCGTTAGGCAGAAAACAAACAGAAAACTGTACGTTTCTGTCCTTAACGGGCGAATGTTCACAAAATAACCGGTTCGGCTGGCGGGCTAGGCAGAAAGCGCGCTTTCCGGAATACTCTTTCACGCAGGGAAAGCACGTTTCAGCCGTAGCTGCAGAAAAGTGCGTCTTCTCCTTGGGAAAACGTATCCACTTGAATACGTCTCCACTTGAACGGGTCAACGGGGCACCTGGTCAGCGCTGAGGGACTGACACGCAGGGCCCATCGCCTCTTCTTTCTCCTCTCCCTGGTCTTCGTCTTCTTCGTGATGCAGAGAACAGGGGCAGGCCGGTCGCCGGCCTGGCCGTCGCCTCGCCGCTCGAGAGGGTCGGCCAACGGGCGGAGGGGCTCCGCCATTCCACACGGCGTCCGCTGATGGCCGTGGGGCCGCTCGGGAAGGGCTGCAGCGCTGAGACCATGGGAAGCCTGTGGCGACCGAAGAGCTTCGGCGGGGAGGCGCGTCGGCAGGGCTCCCCGAAGGAACTGGAGGGCGGCGGCGGTCTTCTGGCGTCCAGGGAGGGCCGAGGGCACCGAAGGGAATGAAGGGGAAGGGCCACAGGCCTGTGATGGCCGAGGAGAATGGGCGGTGGTGGCTTGGCCATTGGAGTGGATGGGAGGAGCTCCGAGGCGAGTGGGAGATGTTGTGGACTGCGAGGGAGCTCGGGGCGTGCTTAAAAAGCCGTGGGAAAGGCTCGAGAAGGGGGGAGAGGTGGCACGTGGTTGGCGACGTGTCCGTGCTCCGGCGACGGACGCGGTGCAGGCACGCGCGGCCAAGGGTCATGGGGGAACGAGAACGCGATGAGGGGGAGCGGATGAAGGTCACGGAGTCGAGCAACGCCAACGGGCACGGGGTGGAAGAGGACATGGAGGAGGAAGACGACGGTGCTCATGAGCGTGTACTGTGCGGCGATGGGGACGGCTTGTCAGGGAAGAAATCAAAGGGGGAGAGGGGTCCAGGAGAAAGAGAACATTGAGGCTGAGCTGTTGGACACAATTGGACAAGCCAGGGATGGCCGGAGCAGGCCTGCCGGCGTCAACAGTGGCTAGACCACCGTTTTGGCTGGCCCAACACATGGTCACCACAGACAAGGTGAAGGGAATCGTAGCATGCAATTTTAAAAAATTTCCTACGATCACGCAAGATCTAACCATGGAGATGCATCGCTACGAGGGGGAGAGTGTATCTACATACCCTTGTAGACCGTTAGCGGAAGCGTCTCACAACGCGGTTGATGTAGTCGAACAATCCTTCGAGCTCCACCGATCAAGTGTCGAACGTACGGCACCTCCGAGTTCTAACACACGTTCAGCTCGGTGACGTCCCTCGCCTTCTAGATCCAGCTAGTAGTCGAGGTAGTAGATGAGTTACGTCAGCACGACGGCATGGCGACGGTGACGGTGAAGTTATTCCGGCAGGGCTTCGCCGAAGCACTCCGGAAATATGACGGTGGCTCTAAACGGTGGAGGGGGGCGCCGCACATGGCTTTGATCAAGTCAATTGTGTGCTAGAGGGGGCGCCCCCCTCCGTATATAAAGGAGGGAGGGGGCCGGCCCCTAGAGGAGGCGCACCAAGGAGGGGGGCCCCCCCCCCCCCCCCCCCCCCCCCCCCCCCCCCCCCCCCCCCCCCCCCCCCCCCCCCCCCCCCCCCCCCCCCCCCCCCCCCCCCCCCCCCCCCCCCCCCCCCCCCCCCCCCCCCCCCCCCCCCCCCCCCCCCCCCCCCCCCCCCCCCCCCCCCCCCCCCCCCCCCCCCCCCCCCCCCCCCCCCCCCCCCCCCCCCCCCCCCCCCCCCCCCCCCCCCCCCCCCCCCCCCCCCCCCCCCCCCCCCCCCCCCCCCCCCCCCCCCCCCCCCCCCCCCCCCCCTCGTTACTGGCAAGTCTCTTTACTCGTTCCGTAATACTTCATCCTGCAGCTAACTCATTAGCCACGGTGCTTGCAAGGCTTCTGTGATGCTGTATTACCGAGACGGCCCAGAGATACCTTTCCGACAGACAGAATGACAAATCCCAATCTCGATTCATCAGAACCCAACAGACACTTTCGGAGATACCTGTAGTGTACCTTTATAGTCACCCAGTTACGTTGTGACATTTGATAACACCCAAAGTATTCCTACGGTGTCCGGGAGTTGTATGATCTCATGGTTTGAGGAACATGTATATGACATAGTGAAAGCAGTAGCACTAAACATAACGATCGTGTGCTAAGCTAACGGTTGGGTCAAGTCCATCATGTCATTCTCCTAATGAGTTGATCCCGTTATCAAATGACAACTCATGTCAATGATTAGGAAACCTTAACCATCTTTGATCAACGAGCTAGTCTAGTAGAGGCATACTAGGGACATTATGTTTGTTTATATTCACACATGTATATAGTTTTCGGTTAATACGATTATAGCATGAATAATAAACTATTATCATGAACGGAGAAATATGATAATAAACATATTTATTAATTGCCTCTAGGGCATATTTCCAACACAAGGCATGTTCTGGCCTTCTCCAGGTTGCCGACTCATGTCTACAGGATGACAGACTGCTCAACTAGACAAGATATGAGGCTGGAATAAGCTGGAAGGCTCTGGAGTGGGAGAAATTAGACAAGATATGAGGCTGGAATAAGCTGGAAGGCTCTGGAGTGGGAGAAACTTGCAAAAACAAGTTCCAACAGCAACCTGTTTCATAGATGCATCAGGCAGTGCACAGCTCCATTTGTCCTCTGGTTTGGGTGCGGATGGTCACTTACTAAGGTGACCACTGTGCCAAACTATCAGCCCAAAATGATGAGTCTAGATGGTACTTGCTTTGCAATGTGCCCAACTGGCCAAAAATGCAAATGAGGGTGCTGGGGAAAAATGGCTAGATGGAATGAGCTGAATTTTGGTGGAGGGTGGTTATATAATCATGAGCGACTGCTTGAAAAGTGTCAGCTTATTTTGATCATCCATGAAGGTACTTCCTTCACAGACAAGCAATCTGAACAGAAACTTGAGAAAATTACAGGGGACGATAGGATTGATGAAATGAGTTGGTTCTTGGTATACATGGGTTATTTATGAATTTTAATCACCCTAAAAAATTCTAGCTCAAAAAGAGCAAGGGTCAAGCACTTCCTTTGCAAAAATTTCAGACAGGGCAGAAACTTGCATTGGAACATGTGCTCAAATTATGGACTGTGGAGCATGGGTTCAGATGGAAATGGTGACCATATAGCAAGGACAAGCTCCACAAATTATTTGGGAATTTTCCTTGCTACCAAAATGATAGTTCCTTTAGAAAGTGGCAGAAATGCAATATTGGCTTAAAATAGGAAAAGGCAATTTACCTTATTTAATTTTGGCCAATATTTTTAGGAGAGCTCAATATGGTCAGAAAGAATATCTCCACAAGTTTTCAGGAGCTTCGAAGATAGATAGGTATTTTCCTGGATATAATTCCTTTAAACAGCAGAAAAAGGAATTAATTTGTAATGAAAAATATTGCAAATGACTTGCCAATATTTTTGCATATCCAGGGTTTAAGGTTATAGGAGAACCTCTGGGAATATTTGGAGGATCAACAGGGCAAAGCAAATGAGGGCTCCTTTGTAATTACAAAGGCCAGATTTGAAATTCCAAATATTGGAATTAGGGTTTGAATGGTCATGAGATGATGCAAATGAGGCCTTGCCCATAATCAGAGACATGGACAAGGTTTTGAAAGGTTGAAAATTGCCTGGATTCTCAGGATCATCCAGCAAACTCTGGAGAAAGATTTTGAAAGGAGTGCTAGGAAGGAATAACAACGCAAAAATTGATAACCCAATTTTTGGGCTGTTACAAACCTTCCCCCCTTAAGAGAATCTCATCCTCAAGATTCCTAGGGTTATAGCAAGAATGATATTCACCCTGGGAAAAACCTCTAGGTTAACTGTTAACCCTTTGGTTGCATACAAACGAGTTGGGGTACCGATAATTGGTGCACCCAGGAAGAGATACGGATATCGCAAGGCTATCTCCACGGCTAGGGGCAACTCAGGATCAGATTCCTGAAACTGCTGCAAGCACCCCAATGAACAGTGGTCTCTCCTGCTGACAGGTGGGTCCAGGGCCCACTGGCAGCCTCCTTCTTTACCTCCAACTCGCTGATTCTTCTTCGCTGCTGCTCCGTGTGTGGCTTCGTGCAGCGCGCATCTAGCTCCTAGGGCACTAAGCACCCTAGTACCGTAGTGCGCGGTGTGCACGGTGCCGGTGCAAAGAGCACTCACGTCGCGGGCCAGCACCTTGTCGGCACTGCTCACGGATTCGCCTCCTGGATGCTGGAGATCGAGCAACGAGCGGACCTCCTGGACCTCGCTCACCATACACCGGGGTTGGGCTATAAAAGACGGCATCGCGGCTCTTCTCCAACTCACACAATGCCGCTCTACTACCTCTTCGGTTTGGATGAGATCGAGCCGAACTCCTTCGGCGAGGCGGTGTTCTTGGCGGGGCTACGGTTGTTCCTCGCTACGCTGTTGGGCACATTGGTCTGCTCGTCGATCATCCTACTGATGCTCATCAAGAAAGATCGGGCTCGAGTCAACGCGCGCCCGAGGGTGGGGGCTCGAGATGCAGAAGAAGATGGTGCGGTGGGTGGTCCTCCGCCACGCTTGCTCCTCCGCCGCTTCGCGCCGGTGGAGTAAGCGTGTGCTGCGGTGGGGCGGGACATCGACTTGCCTGGCGTCACACAAGGCAATGACGGTGGTGGCGTCGGGTCCGAGTGTAGGTGAGGTGGCTTCGCCAGCTCAAAAATCACACTGATGGTTCCACGGAGGAAAAACTTCACGGATAGCTCCACGAAGAGCAGGCGTCGAGGTAGAATTAGAGTTCGAATCTGTATTGGGGTAGTTGTACTCGCTCGAGTGAAATAAAGTAGGTAGTGTACCTCCGAAAATGCAATTGGGGCTATCAAAAAATAATTAGGATGAGGAATGGCCAGATGGAAATGCCTCTTCGAGGCTCTGGATCTGGAAATCTGGCACACGGGGTATGCACAGATAGGGATAGGGATGTGACTTTGCATTCCCTCGAGTACTGCTCAGTCGTACTCGTGGGTGAACCTGGTATGCGTGCATTATGCAGTACATTCTAAACCAACATGCAAACAGATTCAACACACATGCAAAGGAAAAACACATCAAACAAATCACACTAAGGTGTTTTAATGCTAGTGGGTATATGTACTCCTGGTATACATATACCTACACCAGCTCGCATTTTACTAGGGACTCGGGACGAGTCAATGTTCTTAGCGTATGTTCTCTACTGATTAAAAATCTTTTTTAGAAACACCTTGCCATCCCTGTCAAACATTTCTGCTTGATAGAGAGACAAACAAACCAAACCACAGAACAAAGAAGCATACATAGAACAACATACAGGTTACAAGCAATACAAACATACAACAAACACGAACGCGCTACGCATCTAAAAGCAACAACTCACTCCGGGATACATGGTTCTATCCTCCAGTGAGGATGAACCAACAGACTGGACTTACTCGCAGCATCCCTTGCTACCAAAATGATAGTTCCTTTAGAAAGTGGCAGAAATGCAATATTGGCTTAAAATAGGAAAAGGCAATTTCCCTTATTTAATTATGGCCAATATTTTTAGGAGAGCTCAATATGGTCAGAAAGAATATCTCCACAAGTTTTCAGGAGCTTTGAAGATAGATAGGTATTTTCCTGGATTTAATTCCTTTAAATAGCAAAAAAAGGAATTAATTTGTAATGAAAATATTGCAAATGACTTGCCAATATTTTTGCATATCCAGGGTTTAAGGTTATAGGAGAACCTCTGGGAATATTTGGAGGATCAACAGGGCAAAGCAAATGAGCCCCCCCCCCCCCCCCCCCCCCCCCCCCCCCCCCCCCCCCCCCCCCCCCCCCCCCCCCCCCCCCCCCCCCCCCCCCCCCCCCCCCCCCCCCCCCCCCCCCCCCCCCCCCCCCCCCCCCCCCCCCCCCCCCCCCCCCCCCCCCCCCCCCCCCCCCCCCCCCCCCCCCCCCCCCCCCCCCCCCCCCCCCCCCCCCCCCCCCCCCCCCCCCCCCCCCCCCCCCCCCCCCCCCCCCCCCCCCCCCCCCCCCCCCCCCCCCCCCCCCCCCCCCCCCCCCCCCCCCCCCCCCCCCCCCCCCCCCCCCCCCCCCCCCCCCCCCCCCCCCCCCCCCCCCCCCCCCCCCCCCCCCCCCCCCCCCCCCCCCCCCCCCCCCCCCCCCCCCCCCCCCCCCCCCCCCCCCCCCCCCCCCCCCCCCCCCCCCCCCCCCCCCCCCCCCCCCCCCCCCCCCCCCCCCCCCCCCCCCCCCCCCCCCCCCCCCCCCCCCCCCCCCCCCCCCCCCCCCCCCCCCCCCCCCCCCCCCCCCCCCCCCCCCCCCCCCCCCCCCCCCCCCCCCCCCCCCCCCCCCCCCCCCCCCCCCCCCCCCCCCCCCCCCCCCCCCCCCCCCCCCCCCCCCCCCCCCCCCCCCCCCCCCCCCCCCCCCCCCCCCCCCCCCCCCCCCCCCCCCCCCCCCCCCCCCCCCCCCCCCCCCCCCCCCCCCCCCCCCCCCCCCCCCCCCCCCCCCCCCCCCCCCCCCCCCCCCCCCCCCCCCCCCCCCCCCCCCCCCCCCCCCCCCCCCCCCCCCCCCCCCCCCCCCCCCCCCCCCCCCCCCCCCCCCCCCCCCCCCCCCCCCCCCCCCCCCCCCCCCCCCCCCCCCCCCCCCCCCCCCCCCCCCCCCCCCCCCCCCCCCCCCCCCCCCCCCCCCCCCCCCCCCCCCCCCCCCCCCCCCCCCCCCCCCCCCCCCCCCCCCCCCCCCCCCCCCCCCCCCCCCCCCCCCCCCCCCCCCCCCCCCCCCCCCCCCCCCCCCCCCCCCCCCCCCCCCCCCCCCCCCCCCCCCCCCCCCCCCCCCCCCCCCCCCCCCCCCCCCCCCCCCCCCCCCCCCCCCCCCCCCCCCCCCCCCCCCCCCCCCCCCCCCCCCCCCCCCCCCCCCCCCCCCCCCCCCCCCCCCCCCCCCCCCCCCCCCCCCCCCCCCCCCCCCCCCCCCCCCCCCCCCCCCCCCCCCCCCCCCCCCCCCCCCCCCCCCCCCCCCCCCCCCCCCCCCCCCCCCCCCCCCCCCCCCCCCCCCCCCCCCCCCCCCCCCCCCCCCCCCCCCCCCCCGGAGGCCTTGCCTATTCGATCGTTGTTGCTTTTGTGCTAGCCTTCTTTAGGCAAACTTGTTTAACTTATGTTTGTACTCAGATATTGTTGCTTCCGCTGACTCATTTGTATTCGTGCCCTCAAGGCCCCTGGCTTGTAATATGAAGCTTGTGTGACTTTAATTTGTGTCTAGAGTTGTGTTGTGATATCTTCCCGTGAGTCCTTGATCTTGATCGTAAACATTTGCGTGTATGATTAGTGTAGGATTGAATCAGGGGTGTCACAAGTTGGTATCAGAGCCGACTGCCTGTAGGAACCCCCTTTCCAACTCCTTGGCCGAAGTTGAGTCTAGTGTTTGGAAAACTTTTACTAACATTGTTGTGTGGCTTACGGGCCCACATCACAAATGGGTACTATTAGGATCTTTTACTCCTCGATCTTTACTCTGGGACTCTGATCTCTTTTCTATTCGGGTTAAATTCTGTTACTAACTCTAACTTTAGGTTCTCGTAACTACTTCCTCCCGGAGAGCCCCTTCATTCCAGATGATCGCCTGGTTCACCAGAAGACTTCGAAGATACTCTTCGATGTTCTCCCGGGAACATGTGCTCATCGCTTTTGCAATTCCCTTCCACCGTCAACCCCTATGAATAACTACATACACCTATCATTCATACATCATTTTCCAGTTGCACTTGTTATTACAAGATGCCTCGAAATACACTATGATGTTTCGAGAATCCATTGTGCCTTCTGCCTTGCAGCTCCATTTCCACATGAATACCCCTACGAATAATTCCTCACACCTATCGAGGATTTGTTCATCCCTAGTTGTTCATGTAATTCACCACATACTTTGAAATACTATTCAATCTTCCGATAATCCTCTGCCAAATATTGCTCTGCAATTACTAATCTGCTTGCATAATGGTTACTTTCCATATGTCTAGCAATATTCTTTAGTATCCTTTGTCATCGTTATTTTGAGCCTTTGATTCGATATGTTTGCGAATGCTCGCAATCATTAGTCACAATTAGAATTCTTCCCTTTGGCTCAGACGCCACTCCGAACATGAAATGGTGCTCGGCAAATCAAACCTTGATTGATTGTCATTCTAATTCCATTCAACTTACATATCTTCTGATCAGAGCGCCTTCTTCTGATCCCCGTTTTGAAAATCTTAATTCCTTTGCATGTAGGCGTCGAAATTATTCAGATATTACTATAATCCGATGCCTTTGCATCCTTCCTTCCTCTGATTGAGTACTGATACTCACATCAGCTCCGTTGTGAACTGCCAAATCCTTTGTTGGATTAGTATCCGATCCTATCCTTCGTATTCAATAACCTTGTCAGTTCTTCCCCTGATATAAAATGCCTTTGGTAAATTGTATCCTCTGCTTTTGTCAAGCATGCTCTACTATTGAGCTTGTGTTAATTAATCTTGAAGTTTGTGGAATAGGTTCCTAAGATGCCCCGATGGGTTGAACCTATGCCTTCTCTAATCCGTGTGAACCCGATAGTTTTCACGGGTTCTACTCCTCTGGTATTTCACCAGGTAGTTCTTCACATTCAAATAAATTTTTAACAGAGCAGTAAATGAAAGGCTATGCATTGGATAAGTGGGAGTCGACCTTGAACTTTGTGTTCATGCCCATGGACATGATGTAGATCCTACCATGGAAGTTTCTTGTAATAATAACTATTTCCCTGATATAATATCATCTGGTATTTGTGAATTGATCCTTTGTAATCGTGGTTCCGACCATATTTTCTCCTTGATTCCATTTCTCACACAAGTTAAAGCACTTGTCTTCTGCAGATCAATACATCTCCGCAACCCCTATTTTGATCTTCCTTCGAGTAACACCCTCCAGTTTCTCAAGAATATCAAAGAACCGAGTTGCTTCCTATGAGTCTTCTTCTAGTATTGATTCTCACCGATTTCATATTTCCCCCGGGTTCTGAGTTATTAGTCACTCGAGTACACCGATAAGTGAATCGATTCCGCACTCCGATTCAATAACTCTAAGTAAATTTCATTTCTTACGAGTTTAATAATCCTTCAAGTCATTCCTAGCCTGATCGGCTAATATCATTATCATGCTAAATTATAACTATGCTACCTGGTCCTTCTTCCCGGAGCACAATTTTCGATGATGAGCTAAGCTTACGTCGATCCTCCTCGTCTTATCATTCCGCCTTGAACATCAAGCTTGATTTTGAGTATGTGTCGTACCCTTGGTTCCAATAACCTTTCGCTTCATCATTCCTTTGACTTGATGTCATCATCGATCGATTACATCTTCATGAAATCTCTCGACAAATGTGTCATCATCATCATCATCAACATTCTGAGCTCTTCCAGGATATCAATCGAATTCATGATGAGAAATACCATCCTTGCCCCTCGATGATTTGTGTTATCATCGACAACATTCTTTTCTTCCCCCCAACGCAAACTGGTTCATACAAATTTTGGAAATACATCCTTTTTGACTTGCGATAGATTGCTGCTGAACCCATCGACCACATCCTCATCTTTTCCTTGGTAAAATTGCATGATATGTTAAAAAAAATCCCGATGGATCCTTTGTGTTCCCAAGGTCCGACCTTTACCTGATGGCCATGTCAATGCTATCCTGAAGCATGATTGTGGTACTCCGATCATCAACAAGAACATTGGAGCGCAATGCAAAATTTTCTTGATCAATTATCCAAACACCATTGTATGGGTAACATCATGAAATTCCTCTCCCCTTACCTAAGTGGTTTTCTACTTTCTATCATGTCATGAATATCACGCTCTGCTTGTCCTTGGGAAGGATATACCCCTAAAATATGTGTTTCAACATATTTTTCTTTCCATTGTTCTGTTTAACCTGATAATCATGTTTCCCTTCCCATTATTTTGTTCAATCTTTCTGGTGATCTATATGATATAAGCAGTAATATTTCCCTGCTTATGTAAACACCTCGATGTACAACTTGGTCAGAATAACCCCGTTACTATTGATGGTAATATTTTGCTAGCCACCGATGGACGAGAACTTTGCCTATTGGCCCGCCTCGTTTCAACGAGCGGGAAAATGGTTCACTTCGTCCCTTGCCCTTGGTACCCACGTTGTTGCCAACATAACTGACAGACTATCCCCTTACATGACTTGCTATCATGACCGTGCAAGATGTCACCGCCCTTCCTACTTCTAGCCCACATGGTGGGCCCATAACTCATAGTTCCACAAGATCAAAACCTGACTCCTGTACACCCCTGTTTCTAAAGTTATTCATCATGATTGGCTTCATATGTAATTCACGAGCCACCGTCCTATGGATGATCTAGTCTGGTATCAGACGCAATATTTCTTTTTGTTGCTCTGAAACCCTTTCGCCTTCTGATTAGGCATCAAACGAATGCCTGCCCGCTCGAAACTTCTGACTGTACCTTCTTATTTGCTCTCGATGTTTTCTTAAGATCAGCTCAAGAGTTACTTTCTACCATGTTCCCCAAGTTATCTACCAGTTAGTCAACCTTGTAGAGGTTCCTTCTTCCAAGTTACCCCTTATCCTTTTCGTAAGTACGATGGAGTTTTCGAAGAAAGGATGACGACTTCATCACGACGACGTGAAGCAGAGAAATGAAGGCATCAATGAAAGGGATCACCTTCTTCGAGAAGAGCAGCCAAGAACGAGAAGACTCGTTAGAATTTCGTAACCAACTCTTTCCCCCTTACTCCATCTCTTAAATCTCGGGACGAGATTTCTTGTAGTGGAGGAGATTTGTAACACCCTGAGAATCATGCTACAGTAATCCCCTGTTGATGGTGCCATGTCGTCACTCTTACTGTTGCTAGTCCTCATTTGCATTCAAACACAATTCAAATTCAAATCCAAATTTAAAGTCAAAATACAAAAATTCTCAAACATAAAAACTAAAATGTTCAAATTATTGAAAATAATCTTTTATTAATATTGGTGGCGAACCAACGTTTTTGTAAAGTGTTTAAATGACCTTAAACAAATAAAACAATGGCCAAAGCATTAAATTAAATGATTTTTAATTTATAAAAATACTAAACTATTTTGTATAAACCTCAACCTAAATGTGGCAGTGGCCTAAATTTATTAAACCAAATTAGGTGGAAGTTTTATAAATTATAAAACTATTTTGGTTTTAAAAAGTTTTGGAAAACAGAAGTTTAAAAGAAAAGAAAAGCAAAATAAAATAAAAATAAAAGGGAAATCCCCTGCCCCCCTGGGCCTTGGCTCACCCGGACTAGCCGGCCCAGCCCAGCCCAGCTTACCCCCTATCGTCTCTCTCCCCTCGCTGTTCATCCGACCAAGGAGGGGGGCGTGCTCTAGTATAGGGGATCACAACAGTTTAGATCAAATAAATGGTTCAGATCTGAAATCATGGCACTCGGGCCCTAGTGACAAGCATTAAGCATAGCAAAGTCATAGCAACATCAATCTCTGAACATAGTGGATACTAGGGATCAAACCCTAACAAAACTAACTCAATTACATGATAAATCTCATCCAACCCATCACCGTCCCACAAGCCTACGATGGAATTACTCACTCCCGGCGGTGAGCATCATGAAATTGGTGATGGAGAAAGGTTGGTGATGATGATGGCGATGAATCCCCCTCTTCGGAGCCCCGAACGGACTCCAGATCAGCCCTCCCGATGAAGAAAAGGAGCCGGTGGTGGCTCCGTATCGTAAAACACAATGAATCCTTCTCTCTAGTATTTTTTCTCCATGAATAGGGTTATATAGAGTTGGAGTTAGGTTCGGAGGAGGTCCAGGGGCCCACAAGCCCTTTAGGCGCTCCCCAGGGGGCGCCCCTAGGCTTGTGGCCTCTGGGTGGACCCCTTGTGGTTAATTCTTGCGCCAGTATTTTTTATATATTGCAAAAATATTCTCCGTAAAATTTCAGGTCAATCCGAGAACTTTGATTCGTGCACAAAAATAACACCATGGCAATTCTGCTGAAAACAGCGTCAGTCCGGGTTAGTTCCATTAAAATCATGCAAATTAGAGTCCAAAACAAGGGCAAAAGAGTTTGGAAAAGTAGATACGATGGAGACGTATCAACTCCCCCAAGCTTAACCCATTGCTTGTCCTCAAGCAATTCAGTTAACAAACTAAAAGTGACAAAGAAAAACTTTTACAAACTCTATTTGATCTTGTTGTTGCAAATATGTATAGCCAGTATTTAGGTTTTCAGCAAAGATTATGAACTAACCATATTCACAATAACATTTAGGTCTCACATTTACTCATATCAATGGCATAATCAACTAGCAAGCAATAATAATAAATCTCGGATGACAACACTTTTTCAAAATAATCATGATATAATATAACCAAATGGTATCTCACTAGCCCTTTCTGAGACCGCAAAACATAAATGCAGAGCACCCCTGAAGATCAAGGACTGACTAGACATTATAATTCATGGCAAAAGAGATACAGCCACACTCATACTCAACATCAATTAATAACAAAGCATAAAAATGACAGTGGTGCTCTCCAGCTGGTGCTTTTTATAAGAGGATGATGACTCAACAATAAAAGTAAATAGACAGGCCCTTCGCAGAGGGAAGCAGGGATTTGCAGAGGTGCTAGAGCTCGGTGCTTTTAAAACAAAGATAAATATAATTTTGAGCGGTATGCTTTCATTGTCAACATAACAACCAAGAGATCTCACTATCTTCCATGCTAGATACATTATAGGCGGTTCCCAAATAGAATGGTAAAGTTTTTACTCCCCCTCCACCAACAATCACAGTCCACGGCTAGCCAAATTCACGGGTGCCGTCCATACCAACAACAATCCTGGGGGAGTTTTGTTTTATGCTTATATTTTGATTTGATTTCGAGCATGGAACTGGGCATCCCGATTACCAGCCACTTTCTCGTGAATGACAAGTGAATAAGCACTCATCGTGAGAATAACCCACCTAGCATGGAAGATATTGAGAGCCCCCATTCGCTACATGAGCGATTTGGGCATAGAAAACAGATTATTATTTAAAGGTTTAAAGTTTGGCACATGCAAATTTACTTGGAACGACAGGTAAATACTGCATATAGGTAGGTATGGTGGACTCATATGGAACAACTTTGGGTTTAAGGATGTGGATGCACAAGCAGTATTCCTGCTTAGTACAAGTGAAGCCTAGCAAAAGATTGAGGATCGACCAACTAGAGAGCGATAACGGTCAAAAACATGCATTGAGATTAATCAACATTGAGTTCAAGTATGAGTAGGATATAAATCACCATGAACATAAATATCGTGGAGGCTATGTTGTTTTTGATTCAACTACATGCGTGAACATGTGCCAAGTCAAGCCACTTAAATCATTCAAAGGAGGATACCATCCTATCATACTACATCACAACCATTTTAAATTGCATGTTGGCACACAAGACAAACCGTTATCCACTCCTAGCTAATTAAGCATCTCATGAGTAACTATAATCTCTAATTGTCATTGCAAACATGTCTCATTCATAATAGGCTGAATCAGGAATGATGAGCAAATCATATTTACAAAAACAAAATAGGTTGAGTTCGTACCAGCTTTTCTCCATCTCAATCATTTCATCATATATCATCATTATTGCCTTTCACTTGCGCAACCAAACGGTGTGAATAATAATAAGAATGCACGTGCATTGGACTAAGCTGGAATCAGCAAACATTTATTCAAAGGAGAAGACAAGGTAATATGGGCTATTTGTTAGATCAACAATAATGCATATGAGAGCCACTCAACATTTTCATCGTGGTCTTCTCCTTACGACCCAAAGAAAAGAAAAGAAAAGAATTTCAAAGAAACACACTGAAATGTTTTTGGAGTTTTTATTTTTTGAAGAAAGTAAAACGAAAATGAGAAAAAACTATTTACACGGGAAAGCTCCCAACAAGCAAAGGAAGAACGAGAAACCTTTTTGGGTTTTCTTTTAATACTACTACTAAATAAACTAGAAAGAAAACTAAAAAGAAGCGAGAACTAGTTTTTTTGGATTTTCTCAAAGTTTTTCAAACACACAAGAAGAAAGCGAGAAAAATAAACAAACACGGATAATACAATGAAAAAGTATGAACACCGACAACTGAAATGAGTGTGTGAACATGAATGTAATGTCGGTGAGAGATATGTACTCCCCCAAGCTTAGGCTTTTGGCCTAAGTTGGTCTATGACCACGGCTGGAAATAACCCTCTTCGTAATATGGCGGAGGGTCCTGAGGGTTCCACTGGTTGGCGAGCTCCTGTGGCTCCCACTGATAAACTGGCTCCTGATATGGATCAGGAACTGTTGCTGGCTCAGGTGCTGGAGGTTGCGTTAAGCTCCATTACGCATAAATGTCCTCGGGCATAATAGTGTACCTGCCCGAATGAATATCGAACAAAGGTGCAGGCAAAGTAATAATCTCACAAGTACCCTGACTAAAAACTAGGTTGTAGAGCAGCCGCTTGTCATCGTCCTTTTTAATAAAATCGTGTGCTACCATACTAGCATAGTTTAAATATTTAGTGGGTAACAACATCTCCTCCTCCTCATCATGCCTAATGGGTATCTCAAAATATCTAGCAAGGCGGGAAGCATATATACCTCCAAAAATAGCACCCTCCGAGCGGTTCATGTTCAACCGTCGAGCAACAATAGCGCCCAAACTAAAAGTTCTATCAGAATATAAAGCATGGCGTAAAATGGCGAGGTCAGGGGCACTAAGGACTCCACTCTCCCCACAACCAATCAAACATCTCCCAGCAAATAATGAATAATAGCGTAAAACAGGAAAATGTAAACTAGCCACTCTTGCTTCTGACACTCCTCTCTCCTCCCCCATGGTAATTTCATCAATGAAATCCTCCACATCCCTAGGACGTGGCTCACTGACGCTGCCCTCATAAGGTATTTTGCAAACATCACAAAAATCATAGTGTCATTCGCTTGGGCACATCATACAAGTGAAATTCTACCATGGGAGGATCCTTCCTGGAATGAAAGTGAAAATTTTGCACAAAGGTATTAGTGAGTAGGAGGTATTGATCACACATATCTTGGAGGAAGGCGGTGATGCCGGCATTCTCCGCCAAATAGTAGAAGTCATCATAAATTCCTGCCTCCCTCAAGAATGTATCACTTGGTCACTCACACAGCCGAACCTCCGCATCGCGAGGAAGGTTGTACTTGGGCTTCTTCTTCTTCTCCTCGTTCTCATTTCCCTCTGAATTCCGGCTCGAAGAGCCCCTTAACCATCTCTTCATGGTTTTTCTTTCCTCTGAAAAATTCTGAAATTTTTAGTGACTCAAAATAAAAGTGAACCAAACTCAACAAGATTGATAGCAACTACTCCCACAAGTGTCTAGAGGCTATATCATGCAACAAAACTACTTTGGACCATATAAATTTGACATGCAAGCTCAAAAATAGGGTCACCACAACAGATTTTTTTTTGCAATATATAAAGCACTAGAACAAAAACTAATTGGACCATTGGAGGAGTCACATACCGAAGAACAATCCCTCGAAACAGTTTCAGAAATGGAGTTCCGAGTAAGGAGATCGAAAATGGCAGCAAAATGGTGGGATTTTTTCTGGAGGAGGACGAAGTGGATGGGTGCTGGCATAAGTGAGGGAGGGCCCACGTGGGACCCACATGCCCTGTAGGCGTGCCCAAGGGGGTGGGCGCTCCCTGTGGGCTTGTGGCCCACTGATGCACCTCCCTGAGGTGTTTTCAGTGCCAAAAATTCTTAAATATTCTAGAAAAAAATATACTAAATTTTCAAGGAATTTGGAGAACTTCTATTTTCTGGTCATTTTTTTATTGCATGGATAATTCAGAAAACAGAAAAATAATAGTATTTTTGCTTTATTTATTCTAAATAACAGAAAGTAAAAAGTGGGTACAGAAAGTTGTGTTTACTAAATTCATCCATCTCATGCCCGTCAAAAGGAATCCATTAACAAGGTTGATCAAGTCTTGTTAACAAACTTCTTCCGAATGACATGAAACCAGAGAACCTTCGTATCACACTAAGTTACGTCAACGGGGATATGCATGTCCCCAACAATAAGAATATCATATTTCTTTTTGACAATAGGGAGAGGAAATTCAAAACCTTCAATAGTAATTGTTGATATTTTTCCAATAGAATTGATACTATTCACTTGAGGTCGTTTCTTCGGAAAGTGTATCGTATGCTCATTACCATTAACATGAAAAGTGACATTGCCCTTGTTGCAGTCAATAACAACCCCTACAGTATTCAAAAAGTGTCTACCAAGGATGATCGACATACTATCATCCTTGGGTATATCAAGAACAACAAAGTCCGTTAAGATAATAACATTTGCAACTACGACAGGCACATCCTCACAAATACCGATGGGTATAGCAGTTGATTTATCAGCCATTTGCAAAGAGATTTCAGTTGGTGTCAATTTATTCAAATAAAGTCTATGGTATAAAGAGAAAGGCATAACACTAACACCGGCTCCAAGGTCACATAAAGCAGTTTTAACATAGTTTCTTTTAATGGAGCATGGTATAGTTGGTATTCTAGGATCTCCTAGTATATTTGGTATTCCACCCTTAAAAGTCTAATTAGCAAGCATGGTGGAATTTTAGCTTCCAGTATCTTCCTTTTATTTGTAACAATATCTTTCATATACTTAGCATAAGGAGACATTTTCAGAATATCAGTCAAATGCATACGCAGAAAGACAGGTCTAAGCATTTCAACAAAGTGTTCAAAGTCCTCATCATCCTTTTTCTTGGATGGTTTAGGAGGAAAGGGCATGGGTTTCTGAACCCACGGTTCTCTTTCTTTACCATGTTTCCTAGCAAAGAAGTCTCTCTTATCAGATCTTTTATTCTTAGGTTGTGGGTTATCAAGATCAACAGCAGGTTCTATCTCCACATCATTATCATTACTAGGTTGAGCATCATCATGAACATCATCATTGTCATTATTACTAGGTTCATGTTCATCACCTGATTGTGTCTCGGCATCAGAAATAGAAATATCATTTGGATTTTCAGGTGTGTCTATAACAGGTTCACTAGAAGCATGCAAAGTCCTATCATCGTTCTTTTTTATTTCTAGAAGGACTAGGTGCATCGGTATTAATTCTCTGAGAGTCCTGTTCTACTCTCTTAGGATGGTCCTTAGGATACAAAGGTTCCTGAGTCATTTTACCACCTCTAGTCATAACTCTAACAACATTATCATTGTTCTTATTATTCATCTCATTCAACAAATCATTTTGTGCCTTGAGAACTTGTTCTACTTGAGTTTTTACCATGGAAGCAAGTTTTCTAATAATCTTGAGATCATTAGCAGTTCTACACATATAGTCACCCAAGCAGTCAAGCATATAAGCATTACGTTTCAATTGTCTACTAACATATGCATTGAAGTTCTCTTGTTTAACAATAAAGTTATCAAATTCATCCAAGCATTGACTAGCAGACTTATTATAAGGAATATCACCTTCATCAAATCTATAGAGAGAATTTACCTCTACTACCTATGTTTGGTTATGAAGTACATGTATTTCTTCAATAGGTGGTAAATTCTTAACATCTTCAGCTTTAATACCTTTTTATTTCATACATTTCTTTGCCTTTTGCATATCTTCAGGACTGAGAAATAGAATACCTCTTTTCTTCGGAGTTGGCTTAGGAGGTGGTTTGGGAAGAGTCCAATCATTATCATTACTCAATATATTATTCAATAGTACTTCAGCTTGTTCAACAGTTCATTCCCTGAAAACACAACCAGCACAACTATCTAGGTGGTCCCTAGAAGCATCGGTTAGTCCATTATAAAAGATATCAAGTATTTCATTTTTGTTGAGAGGATGATCAAGCGAAGCATTAAGTAAATGGAGAAGCCTCCCCCAAGCTTGTGGGAGACTCTCTTCTTCAATTTGCACAAAGTTAAATATTTCCTGTAAAGCAGCTTGTTTCTTATGAGCAGGAAAATATTTTTCAGAGAAGTAATATATCATATCCTGGGGACTACGCACACAACCAGGAGCAAGAGAATTAAACCATAGCTTAGCATCACCCTTTAACGAGAAAGGAAACAACTTAAGAATATAGTAGTAGCGAAATTTTTTTCTCATGTGCAAACAGGGTGGCTATGTCATTCAATTTAGTGAGATGTGCCACAATAGTTTCAGATTCATAACCATGGAAAGGATCAGATTCAACCAAAGTAATTAACTCAGGATCGACAGAGAATTCATAATCCTTATCAGTAACAAAGATGGGTGAAGCAGTAAACTTAGGATCATATTGCATTCTAGCATTCAAAGATTTTTCTTTCCACTTGCATAGTAATTTCTGAAGATCATCTCTATCCTTACAAGCAAGAAAGTCCCTAGCTACCTCTCCATCCATAACATAACCCTCAGGTATAACAGGCAATTATGTAGTTCAGTCCATAGATACAACCCTTCCATTTGATACCGATGCATACTTAGAATAGATCTGATGTCAGTCTTGCGAGTACTTTGGATGAGTACTCACGGTTGCTTTGCTACCTCTTTTCCACCTATACCCGATTGCTGCGATCAGATGACGGACCCCCAGGAGCCAGACGACACCACCGACGACTACTACTACCCTGGCGGAGCCTACTACTACGTGGTGACCGCCGACGACTAGGAGTAGTTAGGAGGCTCCCAGGCAGGAGGCCTTGCCTTTTCGATCGTTGCTGCTTTTGTGCTAGCCTTCTTTAGGCACACTTGTTTAACTTATGTCTATACTTGGATATTGTTGCTCTCGCTGACTCATTTGTATTCGATCTTATGTATTCGAGCCCTCGAGGCCCCTGGCTTGCAATATGAAGCTTGCATGACTTTAATTTGTGTCTAGAGTTGTGTTTTGATATCTTCCTGTGAGTCCCTGATCTTGATCGTACACATTTGCGTGTATGATTAGTGTAAGATTGAATCGGGGGCGTCACA
Organism: Thinopyrum obtusiflorum; assembly: GCA_036873465.1. Taxonomy (NCBI): domain Eukaryota; kingdom Viridiplantae; phylum Streptophyta; class Magnoliopsida; order Poales; family Poaceae; genus Thinopyrum; species Thinopyrum obtusiflorum. The sequence continues at coordinate 19,269 of JAAAWM010010215.1, forward strand.
GAATAAAAAAAAATATTGGGTGAAGAAAGATCAGAAGGGGACCCACCAGGTGGCCACAAGCCTAGGGGCGCGCCCTACCCCCCAAGGCGCGCCCCTTGAGCTTGTGGGCCCCCTAGCTAGCCCTCGGTATCCATCTTCTCCTATATGAAGGGCTTTGACCTAGAAAAAATCATAACAAGGCTTTCGGGACAAAGCGCCGCCGTCTCGAGGCGGAACCTGGGCAGAAGCAATCTAGGGCTCCGGCGGAGCAATTCTGCTGGGGAAACTTCCCTCCAGGAGGGGGAAATCGAAGCCATTGTTATCACTAATGATCCTCTCATCGTGGGAGGACAAATCTTCATCAACATCTTCACCAGCCCATCTCCTCTCATACCCTAGTCCATCTCTTGTATTCAATCTTTGCCTTAAAACCTCATATTGGTACCTATGTTTCGCTAGTAGTGTTGATTACTCTTCGTAGTTGATGCTAGTTGGTTTATTTGGTGGAAGATCATATGTTCAGATCCTTAATGATATTTATTACCCCTTTGATCTTGAACATGAACATGCTTTGTGATTAGTTACTTTTGTTCCTGAGGACATGGGAGAAGTCTTGTTATAAGTAATCATGTGAATTTGGTATTTGTTTGATATTTTGATGAGATGTATGTTGTCTTTCCTCTAGTGGTGTTATGTGAACATCGACTACATGACACTTCACCATGATTTGGGCCTAGGGGAAGGCATTGGGAAGTAATAAGTAGATGATGGGTTGCTAGAGTGACAGAAGCTTAAACCCTAGTTTATGCGTTGCTTCATAAGGGCTGATTTGGATCCACATGTTTCATGCTATGGTTAGACTTATCTTAATTCTTCTTTCGTAGTCGTAGATGCTTGTGAGAGGGGTTCATCATAAGTGGGAGGCTTGTCCAAGTAAGGACAGCACCCAAGCACTTGTCCACCCACATACCAAATTAGCAAAGCAGCGAACGTGAATCATATGAGCATGATTAAAACTAACTTGACAATAATTCCCATGTATCCTCGGGAGCGCTTTGCTTTATATAAGAGTTCGTCCAGGATTTTCCTTTGCTATAAAAAGGATTGGGCCATCTTGCTGCACCTTTGTTACACTTGTTACTCATTACTCGTTATGAATCACTTTGCCACCAAACTATCTGTTACCGATAATTTCAGTGCTTGCATAAAATACCTTGCTGAAAGCCGCTTGTCATTTCCATCTGCTCCTCGTTGGGTTTGACACTCTTACTTATTGAAAGGACTATAATTGATCCCCTATACTTGTGGGTCATCAAGACTCTTTTCTGGCGCCGTTTCCGGGGAGTGAAACGCCTTTGGTGAGTGGAATTTAGTAAGGAAACATTTATATTACGTGCTGAAATGTATTGTCACTTGTCACTACGGAAGATATCCTTTGAGGGGCTTGTTCGGGGTATCTTCACCTTGACCGGAAGCACAAAGAGTTGCTCCTCAACCTACTGCACCTACTGAAAATATTTATTATGAAATTCCTTTGGGTATGATAGAGAAACTGCTAGCTAATCCTTATGCAGGAGATGGAACATTACATCCTGATATGCACCTAATCTATGTGGATGAAGTTTGTGGATTGTTTAAGCTTGCAAGTTTACCCGGAGATGGAGTTAAGAAGAAGGTTTTCCCTTTATCTTTGAAGGAAAAATCATTGACATGGTATAGGCTATGTGATGATATTGGAGCTTGGGATTGGAACCGACTGAAATTGGAATTCCATTAGAAGTTTTATCCTATGCATCTGGTTCATCATGACCGGAATTATATATATAATTTTTGGCCTTGTGAAGGAGAAAGTATAGCTCAAGCTTGGAGGAGGCTTAAGTCAATGTTATATTCATGCCCCAACCGTGAGCTCTCAAGAGAAATTATTATTCAGAATTTTTATGATCGGCTTTCTTGTAATGATCAATCCATGCTTGATACTTCTTGTACTGGTTCTTTTATGAAGAAGACTATTGAATTCGGATGGAATCTGTTGGAAATAATTAAATGCAACTCTGAAGAATGGGAGCTCGACGAAGGTAGGGAGTCAGGTATAAAGCTTGAATTTGATTGTGTTAAAACTTTTATGGATACCAGTGCTTTTCATAATTTTAGCACTAAATATAGACTTGACTCTGAGATAGTAGCTTCTTTTTGTGATTCATTTGCTACTCATGTTGATCTCCCTAAGGAGAAGTGGTTTAAATATCATCCTCCCATTGAAGTAAAAATAGTATAAGCTAGAGAAGAAACTATTACTTATAATGCTGATCCAGTTATTCCTACTGCTTATGTTGAGAAACCCCCTTTTCCTGTTCGGATAAAAGAACATGCTAAAGCTTCAACCATGGTTAACAAGAGTTATATAAGAACACCTACACCCTCTGAACAAATTAAAGTTGAACCTAATGTTGCTATGGTTAAAGATCTCTTGGTTGAAAATATTGATGAGCATGTTATTTATTTCTGTGATGATGCCACTAGAATTGCCAAACCCGATGAAAAATATAAACATAGACCTGTTGTTGGCATGCCTGTTGTCTCTGTTAAAATAGGAGATCATTATTATCATGGCTTATGTGATTTTGGTGCTAGTGTGAGTGCTATCCCGTTTACTTTATATCAAGTAATTATGAATGATATTGCACCTGCTAAGATAGAAGACATTGATGTTACTATTAAGCTTGCTAATAGAGATACTATTACACCACTTGGAATTGTTAGAGATATTGAAGTCTTGTGTGGGAAAATAAAATACCCTACTGATTTTCTAGTTATTGGTTCCCCACAAGATGATTTTTGTCCCATTATATTTGGTAGATGATGACCCACAAGTATAGGGGATCAATCGTAGTCCTTTCGATAAGTAAGAGTGTCGAACCCAACGAGGAGCAGAAGGAAATGACAAGTGGTCTTCAACAAGGTATTCTCTGCAAGCACTGAAATTGTCGGTAACCAATAGTTTGATAGCACTAAAAAAAAATACACTTCCGTGATGATACGTGTTTGTCACAGTAGGTCACGTTTTCTGTCATGCATGTACATCCATGACGATTTTATGACAGAATCAAGATAGTCATACCTGTGCTGTCGTAGAAGTGTTCCATGACAATACCAAAATTATCATCACGGAAGTGTTCACTTCCATGACGATAAATGGCGCGTCATGGAAGTGTTTTCGTCAAGGGTAACCGACACGTGGCATCCACAATAACGGGTCGCCGTTAAGCTATCGGGTCCGGTTTTGGATCTGATAACCCGTTAACAGCAACGACCAATGGCGATTTTCCACGTGTAAAATTCTCATTGGCCGAAAGAAACACGTGTCAACTCCTCGTTGGGACAGATGTCATCCAACGAGTGGACGGGACGCACCTATGATATGTTGACACATTGATCAGCCCAACAGTGGCCCATTCAGGTCAAAAGGTCGGCCCGTTTGACTTGGTCCAAAGGTGGCGGGCTGGCCCATGGAAAGCATGTTAACGGCCTGTTCACATATAGCCCATTTAGAGCCCACTAACTCATGGCCCGTTATGGCCTATCCGAATCTGGCCCAGTGCATCATCTAGGCCGTCCAATATGATTCCAGCCCGTTGTAACTTCCGGCCCATGTATGGTCCATGACGTCTTTCGGCCCATATGAGGCCCTTTGTAACTCTTGGCCCATTAACGGCCCATTATTCCATTGGGCTGTTTCCAGCCCGTGTTATCTTTCGGCCTTCTCATGGCCCATTTATTCTTGGGCTGATTTGCAGCATTCGATTACTTACGGTCTGTTACTGGCCTGTTCCGGTTGTGGGTCAAATTCAGCCCATGGTTAAAGTCGGCCCGTTTGTGGCCCGTTAATCTATTGGGCCATTTTCTTAGCGTCATCAAATACGGCCGATTAACGACGACCCATTATGGTCAGCCCATGAATGGATGATTCCAACTCTAGCCCGTTTACGGCCCATAATGCGGTCTGTTATTGGCCCATGTTTGGCCAATCGATCATACGGCCCGTGAAGGCCCGTTGATTTTACGGCCCGTAGAAGCCCCATTGTTTCTACGGCCCATAGAAGGCCCATTGTTTCTATGGCCCGTAGAAGGCCCATTGTTTCTATGGCCCATAGAAGGCCCATGGCCACTACAGTAGATATGTAGCCAATGGTTATTGTGGCCTAGTTTAAAAAAATAGGTTATTGTGGCCACTAGCAAACCGCGGAAAAAGAACAGCACTGACCACAAATAAACAAGACAACAAGGAAATAAATAAGCAAGCAACTTACGCTAGGCTATCACGGTTATTACACATATTACATCCACTGGGCATCAAAGTTCGCCACCTGTGCAAATATAGGGAACAAAGCAGCATATCACATACACTGGTTGTCAAAGTTGGCGACCAGTGCAAATAAACGCCGCAGCAAAACAAGTCCAGAACTAAAACCACTTCAGAAGAGCTCAAGAAACAATATCCTGGGTACCCAACCTGCTGGCAAGATGCTTAGCAAGCTTATTAACTTTCTCTTGTTTGGTGCTTAAATCCTCCAGCGCTTGTTGTTGCACCAGAAAGTATGCATCTGAATTCTGCAGGGACTTCCTCAGTCCTTCGGCTTCCTGTCGCAGCACATCTGATCGATGTCTTTCAACTTGAAGTTGAGACTCAAGAAGCCGAACTGATTCAGGCAGAGAGTTCGAAGAGCTTGTGCCAGCAGTAGTGGCCAGTAACTCGAACACTACATCAAGACAGGACTTTGGGGTTGTCTCACTATCTTCAAGATAGTTTTTATCAGCTTTCTTGGAGACCAACAGGGATATCTCACTATCTTAAACCTTATCTGCATTACTTCCTTTACCACTGCATAACGGGGTACTCTTCTCCAATATTTTGTCCGCATTCTAAAAAAGAAGAAACAAGCAGACACATCACAGGTTTACCATGTTGTATATGAAACTCATTTTGGTAAACCAGTTTAGCAGTAAGGTGGATAGGATAACAACATGAAACAAACATATATCTATGTACTATGGTCATTGTATGGTCTATATCATTCTAGTGTATGTTGTCAAATCTAGATAGAGACAGTTCAAATTTTATCTGTTTAAGACAAAGCAGCATAGACAGAATATAAGTGCGGGAAACCACACAGCATGACATGAGAACATAACTGTTTATTCAATTGAAACCGAAATCAACATAGAGTAAGTTACAACAGCAAACCAGTTAAAGAAACAGGTTTAAAACATACATGTTGCGCCATTGGAGTTTCAATTGCATCCTTCAAATCTGAAATTAGTTGGTATAAGTAAATACAGTAATGCAAGAGCAAAGGAGTATGAACCATAGCTACGGAACCTGACCTGAGAACAATTCTTCTTCTGCTTTAACCATTGAGTTGGGGTTCGGAGTGGTGGTCCTCATGCTTTGGGCACTGCAGTTGCCTTACTAACTGCTCGTGTTTGGGTGCTCTGTGGTGGAGATGGTGCTGTGTCAACTGGAACTGGGTTACTATCTGCTGGGGTTGGGGTTAGAAGAGGTGTAGCTGGTTGTCTGTCGAACTTGGTAGGGGTACAATCTGCAAGAGTCTCGGTTATGTGTGGTGGGGCTGGTTCTTGGGCAAGTACAATCGTAGTTCTATCTGCATCGACGGGTAGCACTATCTTTTCTGAAGATCGTGTTTTTACTCCCTTAGATACTGCCATCACCCCCTCCAATTCAAATGGCTGATAAACAAGAAAAGTAATTGAATGTACAGACATTGTATGATAGACAGGTGCAATGGATAGTGGGGAATAAAATAGGGCATGAAATAATTCACATTTATGTTGTCTAATCTAACAGCATAGCATGACACAATTTCAAATATATGATGGCTAACTAAACAGGATAGCATGACACAATTTCACATACATGATGGCTAACTAAACAGGATAGAATGACATAATTCAAAATATGATGACTATGTAAACAGGATGACATGATATAACTATATGATGTGTCTATTAAAGTGGTTGGCATGCTATAATTCACATACATGCCGTCTATGGAAACCAGATGGCATGATATAATTCACGGATAGAATGACAAAATTCAAAATATGATGACTATGTAAACAAGATGAGATGATATAACTAATATGATGTCTTTATTAAATGGGATGGCATGGCGTAATTCAGATACATGCTGTCTATGTAAACATGATGGCATAATATAATTCAAATACTATATATGATTTATGTACTAAGCAAGTAAGCAGATGGCAATCGCATATATGATGTCTAAACTAAGCAGATGGCATTCAATATTTTGTATATGATGTAAAAACTAAGAAATGCAAGATAACATACACATGCTATGAGTAATATAACCCTGCCAAGTTTGAGCATACACCTCAGGGGGAAAATAGGACCGGTCATCTGTCTCTGAATCCTCCTCTGAGGAGCTATCTGTAACCCACAAGATATCTGCTTCAGCAGGTAGCATTGTCTGCTCTGAAGACCTTGTTTTCACTCCAGATTTTTCCATCACCAATTCAAATGGCTGATGCATAGGAAGAGTAGTTGAATATAATAACATTGTCGACAAATAGAATACGTGATACAAAAAAAGGATGGCATGATATAATTCACATATATGATGCTTGGCTAAACAGCATGGAATTGCATAATTCACATACATATTGCCTTGCAACAAGATAGCAATGCATAATTCACATATATTATGCCTTGCAACAAGATGGCATTGCATAATTCACATATATATGGTAATTAGACACTAAACAGGTGGCATTCACACAAAGAATGTCTAAACTAAGCAAATGACATAGCAAGGCAAGACACCATATGCATGATATGAGCAAGATAACCATGCCAAGTTAAGAGCATACACCTCGAGGGGGAAATAGGACTGGTCATCTATCTCTGAATCCTCCTCTGAGGAGCTATTCGTAACCAGCAAGATATGCGCTTCGTGAGATAGCATTGTCTGCTCTGAAGACCTTGTTTTCACTCCAGATTTTCCATCACCATGTCAAATGGCTGATGCACAGGAAGAGTAGTTGAATGTAATTACATTGTTGACAAATGTACTATGTAATGAAAAAAAAGGATGGCATGATATAATTCACATATAAGATGACTAGCTAAGCAGGATGGCATTGCAAAATTCACATATATGATGCCGGGCTAAACAAGATGGTATTGCATAATTCACATATATGATATAGAAAGTAAACAGATGGCATTCATACAAAGCATGTCTAAACTAAGCAGATAACATTTTTAATGTATAAAGTAAGCAATGCAAGGTGCCATATGCATGATATGACCAACATCAGCATGGCAAGTTAGAGCAAAGACCTCAGGGGGTAAATAGGAGTGGTCTGCTCCCTCTGAATCCCCCTCTGAACAGTTATCTTGCTCTTGATTATAATCTGGAATGGGGGGAGGGGGCTGCCTTTGCACCCACCATGGAGCGACGTCTGCATGAAATTTTATTGCCACGCAAGCCTCGTCTCTTTTGCTCTACATGTTCAGTACCATTGTGTACAATAACTGACATGGGGGGGGGGGGGGGGGGGGGGGGGGGGGGGGGGGGGGGGGGGGGGGGGGGGGGGGGGGGGGGGGGGGGGGGGGGGGGGGGGGGGGGGGGGGGGGGGGGGGGGGGGGGGGGGGATTGTTGTGTGTCGAAGGAAGGGAGAGACATAACTAATGAGGTAGATCGATCGACGCGTGGGGAAAAGGAGTTATAAGCGACATAGCTAGCTATATGTATAGTGGGAGATCAGTCGGTGTACATCCATTTGTTAGAGGCAAATAAGGCCCAGAGAGACGGATAGAGAGAGATATGGATCTAGGAGGTGGTGCGAGAGGCCTACTAGCTAGATAGGGGGAGGAGTGTGTGATTGTGAGATCGATGAAAAGAGGGGCGAGAGTTTACACATGTGTGGGACCATATCAGAGACACGAGGCATGGACACAGAAAGGAGGAAATGGAAAGTGTGTGTGTATATGGTAGGCAGACATCACTAGAGAGGTTTATCGATCAGTATGTGTCAAAAAGAAGGAGTTGTGGAGACCGTGGGAGAACGACCTAAAGAAAAAATAAATGTGCGTGGTGGATAGAATGATGAGGAAGGGGGAGGGCGAGGAGGGCGTGTGCATGCATGAGAGAAAGTTAGTGCTAGCTACAAAGGTTAGAGAATTGTGTGGATGTAAGAGACTAACAAAGATCATAATTCGATTTGAAAGTGGATTCACATATTTGAATAAGAGATCATAGTGTTATAAACCTATGCATGCATGAATATAGCGGTGATACACGTGGTGTGTTTTTGGACATGTTATACTATAATGTGATAATGCGTGGCGTGCAACTCACAGCTAAATATCGAACAATCTCATATTTTATTTTAATTTGTGATAATGTGTGGCGTTTGTATCTCACAATTAAACATCGGACAATAAACCATACTATATATCAAACAATCTCGCATTTTATTTGAATTTGTGATAATGTGTGGCATTTGCAACTCACATCTAAATACTTGTAGGCGTAGGGACGGGGCACCATAAATTATGTGATAAACACATTATACATATGAGACATGGTTTAGATTATGAAGATCTAGGTAGACCTTGAAATGTACTGTGATTTGAAATCAACATAAAGTGGATTCAAAAAATCGAGTTCGAGTTCATATAGTACACATAGTTCATATCTAACTTGACAGTAATTAATCATGTGGCGTGCTATGAAGATAATATACAAACGATAGTTTAACTTGACAATAATGATGATTGTAGATCTTATTAAAATAGAGAAATGAATTCAAATGGTTTAAATTGACAACAATCATAATTGTAGATCTTATTCAAATAGAGAAATAATTCAAATTTAGTTCATATTGAAGTGGTCGCATATATGTTTGGAATGCACTAAAATGTTTATTTGAGTAGCAGGTTGCATGCATTATACACGTAGCGAAATATTTTAATTGAACATAACATGGATTCAAAGTTTTGAATGGCATTTGTAGTGCGAATTGATTTGGTACAGTACACGGGACTAGACTCTCTTGTGTGGTGTGAATTGATTTCTTTTTGGGTTTTTCGTTGAGGGAAGTGTGAATTGATTTGATATAGTATACACGTTAGGCTTGTCCGAAATTTCAACCGGCGCCTTGTTATCCTGAAATTTTAAGATATCTCTTTGTCTCTTTGTGCTCCTAGAATTCCCTCCATCTCAACCCGTGCCTTGCTATCCCAAAATTACAACGCGTGCGAAAACTCCCACCTCCTACGAAATCCCGACAAACGAAATTCCTGTGATACCCCTGAACTGAAAGAACCACCTAGTTCAAATCGGTGGGGCTACTTTTGTAACTTACCCCACATTTCGGACAAGCGCATCCCTAAGCCAGATATTAAGATATCTCTTTGTCTCGTTGTGCTCCTAAAATTTCCTCCATCTCAACCCGGGCCTTGCTATCCCAAAATTACAAAGCGTGCGAAAACTCCCACCTCCTGCGAAATCCCGAGACGCGAAATTCCAGTGATACCCCTGAACCGAAAGAACCACCTAGTTCAAATCGGTGGGGCAACTTTCGTAACTTACCCCACATTTCGGACAAGCGCGTCCCTAAGCCATGGTTCCCCCCTCCCATCCCCACCGCCCCCATTCATACACTGAGGCCGTGAAAACCCGCAAAGCCCCACACCCTCCTCCGTCCGCCACCCAGCCAGAGCCTCTTCCCCGACGACATCGTCCACCGCAATAGCTCGATGTCCCTCATCCACCACACCGGATGAGGATCCATCATCGATCTCGTCGTCCCGCCGGTTCAGCCACCCCGTCCTCCACCTCCAAGGAGTTGCCCTGATGTTTGCCTCATCTATCGCGACACCTACATTCCCACAACTCCATCTTCACCTGCACCACCGGAAGAGTAGCACCATCACCAATTCCTGGGATGAAGCTCAGGCCTAATCGGCGCCACCAAAGAGGTTCTACAGTAAATGTTGCATTTTCTTCTTGATTCGATCTCGCGGTGCTGCTGGCACTCGGTTCGGAGCCGCCATGGCGCGGCTCCATCTACGGCGGTGTCGCCGGCCACTTCCTCCACGCCGTCGATCCCTCAGCGGCGATGTCCACATCAGTAGGAGCTTCTGCTGCTCCGGCTCTCGCTGGCCATGCTGCTGCTGCTTTGGCCCTCGCTCACGCTAATGCTCTGCTCTTGCTCTCGGTCCCCTGCCTCGTCTGCTCTTGCTCTAGCTCTCGCTGCTGCTCTTGCTCTTGCTCTTGCTTGCGCTGCTGCTCTACTCTTGCTCGCACTGCTGCTGCACGAGCAGCAGCTCTGGCTCTCGCTCGAGTCCCTGTTGCAGCTACCCGAGATGCTGCTACACGACCAGCTGCCCCGGCTCTCGCACGCGCTGCTGCTCCGGGCGCTGCTGCTGCTGCAGGACCAGCTGTCCCGGGTGCTCTCTGGTAGTACGTTCCCTGCTGGAGCGGCTACTGATTTAGACCACTACTCCTCTGCCACTAGTGCATTCAGTTTTGACAGCGAAATTCAGTTTCGACAGTTAAATTCAGTTTCGGCAGTTAAGTTCAGAGATAAGCGGCTGATGTATTTTACATCTAGCACTTTTTGGTGATGTATTTTATTTACATCATCTATTGCAGATGCTATTAGAATACCACTTCAGGTTAATGTTGTCTCTCTTGTCCTGCTTCAGCCTCGCCGTTGTACACCTCAGCGGAGCTGCTCCAACGACGAAACCCTCCATCACAGCGGAGCAGTACCCTTGACTCCACCTCCAGATGCCTAAGATCTTCTTCCCCTCCTCCGACAGCCACATCAGTCCCAGCATCCTCAGCTACCAACCCAATGATGCTGGGATCGACATGGCTTCGCCATAGAGGTTGTACACTTGTTGCATTGTTTTTTTACTTTACAGGTTATTTATATTGTCCACTTAGCACGCGTAGTAATGAGGAATACGATTAGTTTCTCCTATATGACAAGCAGTGGATACTAGACAAGTTAGCTATCCATGATAGACTCTCTCGAAAGCCATCATTATTTATTTCTGCGCATTGGAGCTGTGCATGTGTAGATGGGCCTGGGAGTTTAGCTAGTAGGGCAGTGGCCTGGGTCCAAAGTATTATTTGTTCCTTTAGTGTCGCTTTCAAAGAAAAACCGTAGGAATTTTAATATCCACTTGGCCCTCCTTTATAAATTCTTATTCATGAAGAACAAGACTAAGTGATAGTAGCATAATAGCATTATAACTTTACATTTTCTTGTGGTTTGACTTAATTTGACCATGCTTCTTTGGATTCATGTGAACCAAACACCCAGATTGACAGAAATCATGTATTTGCAAATGCTCTGTTTTGCACGTGCATTCCTATCCTATTCCTGTGTATTTCCTATCCCTGCGTTGTTAGATCCTCCAATTCAAATGAGTCCTTACAGAATTACTTCTGTTACAGATAGGTTTCAAAGAAAACCTTATGTGGTTTGTTCTGCTCCTGCCGCGCCGTCGTTCACCCCAGCTCAGCTGCTCCAATGACGGAAGGGTCCAGCACAGCAGGGATCCACCCTCCAGACTGTCTTTCGCTGCCTTAGATCTTCTTCCACGCCGTCGGCAGCCACCACAACTGCATTACCATCATCAACTAAGCAAATGACCTTGAGGACTACATGGGTCCGCAAGAGAGGTCGCACCCTTTCGTGTTTGCTTATGTTATGCATCGCTTAATATTACCTGCTACTTTATCGTCCTCTTCACCTGTTAGACTTTGAGTCAGCTCCAAACTAATGCTCAAACTTAAGTTTTTAAATGGTTGTGGGGTAGATATCGGCGCATCAACAAATATTATCTGTTTACTACCTGGTTAATCTCGGGTGTCTACTATGACTTTCATGTTGGGTGGGAAACAAACAGTAAAGGAGCTATTATCTGTATTTTTTAATGGCTGCTATTATCTGCCTGCTATCACTGGTTTTGGGTCTGTCCACAGGTTGCTACCATCACCCTAGATTTCTGCATGCACTCCTTACATAATCTCACTATGTTTTATTCCTATGCCCCCCCCCCCCCCCCCCCCCCCCCCCCCCCCCCCCCCCCCCCCCCCCCCCCCCCCCCCCCCCCCCCCCCCCCCCCCCCCCCCCCCCCCCCCCCCCCCCCCCCCCCCCCCCCCCCCCCCCCCCCCCCCCCCCCCCCCCCCCCCCCCCCCCCCCCCCCCCCCCCCCCCCCCCCCCCCCCCCCCCCCCCCCCCCCCCCCCCCCCCCCCCCCCCCCCCCCCCCCCCCCCCCCCCCCCCCCCCCCCCCCCCCCCCCCCCCCCCCCCCCCCCCCCCCCCCCCCCCCCCCCCCCCCCCCCCCCCCCCCCCTCGTTGGAGCAGCTCCAGTGAGGTGTACGACAGCGAGGCTCAAGCAGGGCAAGAGAGACAATGTTAACCTAAAGTGGTATTCTAATAGCATCTCCAATAGATGGTGTAAATAAAATACATCACCAAAAAGTGCTAGATGTAAAATACATCAGCCGCTCATCTCTGAACTTAACTGTCAAAACTGAATTTTGTTGTCAAAACTGAATTTTACTGTCGAAACTGAACTCACTAGTAGCAGAAAAGCAGTGCACTAATAGTTTTGGCCACTCGAGCACTAGTGGTAGTGAAGCAGTGATCTAAATCGGTAGCCGCTCCAGCAGGGAACGTACTACCAGAGAGCAGCTGGGGCAGCTGTTCCTGCAGCAGCAGCACCCGGAGCAGCAGTGCATGCGAGAGCCGGGGCAGCTGGTCGTGTAGCAGCATCTCGGGTACAGCAGCAGGGACTCGTGCGAGAGCCCGAGCTGCTGCTCGTGCAGCAGCAGCGCGAGCAAGAGTAGAGCAGCAGCGCAAGCAAGAGCAAGAGCAAGAGCAGCGGTGCGAGTTAGAGCAAGAGCAGACGAGGCAGGGGACCAAGCGCAAGAGCAGAGCAGCAGCACGAGCGAGAGCCGAAGCAACAGCAGCAGTAAGGCTAGCAAGAGTAGGAGCAGCAGCAACTCCTACTAATGTGGACATCGTCGCCGAGGGATCGACGCCGTGGAGGAAGTGGCCGGCGACGCCGTCGTAGACGGAGCCGCGCCATGGCGGCTCCGGACCGAGCGTCGGCAGCACCGTGACCCCCCCCCCCCCCCCCCCCCCCCCCCCCCCCCCCCCCCCCCCCCCCCCCCCCCCCCCCCCCCCCCCCCCCCCCCCCCCCCCCCCCCCCCCCCCCCCCCCCCCCCCCCCCCCCCCCCCCCCCCCCCCCCCCCCCCCCCCCCCCCCCCCCCCCCCCCCCCCCCCCCCCCCCCCCCCCCCCCCCCCCCCCCCCCCCCCCCCCCCCCCCCCCCCCCCCCCCCCCCCCCCCCCCCCCCCCCCCCCCCCCCCCCCCCCCCCCCCCCCCCCCCCCCCCCCCCCCCCCCCCCCCCCCCCCCCCCCCCCCCCCCCCCCCCCCCCCCCCCCCCCCCCCCCCCCCCCCCCCCCCCCCCCCCCCCCCCCCCCCCCCCCCCCCCCCCCCCCCCCCCCCCCCCCCCCCCCCCCCCCCCCCCCCCCCCCCCCCCCCCCCCCCCCCCCCCCCCCCCCCCCCCCCCCCCCCCCCCCCCCCCCCCCCCCCCCCCCCCCCCCCCCCCCCCCCCCCCCCCCCCCCCCCCCCCCCCCCCCCCCCCCCCCCCCCCCCCCCCCCCCCCCCCCCCCCCCCCCCCCCCCCCCCCCCCCCCCCCCCCCCCCCCCCCCCCCCCCCCCCCCCCCCCCCCCCCCCCCCCCCCCCCCCCCCCCCCCCCCCCCCCCCCCCCCCCCCCCCCCCCCCCCCCCCCCCCCCCCCCCCCCCCCCCCCCCCCCCCCCCCCCCCCCCCCCCCCCCCCCCCCCCCCCCCCCCCCCCCCCCCCCCCCCCCCCCCCCCCCCCCCCCCCCCCCCCCCCCCCCCCCCCCCCCCCCCCCCCCCCCCCCCCCCCCCCCCCCCCCCCCCCCCCCCCCCCCCCCCCCCCCCCCCCCCCCCCCCCCCCCCCCCCCCCCCCCCCCCCCCCCCCCCCCCCCCCCCCCCCCCCCCCCCCCCCCCCCCCCCCCCCCCCCCCCCCCCCCCCCCCCCCCCCCCCCCCCCCCCCCCCCCCCCCCCCCCCCCCCCCCCCCCCCCCCCCCCCCCCCCCCCCCCCCCCCCCCCCCCCCCCCCCCCCCCCCCCCCCCCCCCCCCCCCCCCCCCCCCCCCCCCCCCCCCCCCCCCCCCCCCCCCCCCCCCCCCCCCCCCCCCCCCCCCCCCCCCCCCCCCCCCCCCCCCCCCCCCCCCCCCCCCCTTGATGATGATCTTCTCCAAGAGGAGGCCTTGATAATCCTCTAGGATTCTTCCGAAGAGGGGTCTTGATCTCCAAGAGGAGGGGAAGATGAGCAAAGCTCTCTCAATGTTTATCCAATACTTTGCTAACCCTAAGAATGAGCTAGGGGAAGAGGTATTATAGACTAGGGACGAAATAAGAGGAAAAAGGGTACAAGGGTCTTTTTAACCCAAAATGCACGCAGGCATATATAACGGAGGAGTCCGGGCACCCAGGGCAAAGGGGCCCGGGCACCCGAAGAGGATGCGACCGGAGGTGGCTGGGCACCCAGGGGCTGATGGCCAGGGCACCTGGACCGGTCAGGAGGGCCACGCCCTTGGCGCTGACGAGGTTGGGCACCCGGGGTGATGGCTCGGGCACCCGGGGTGGCTGTTGGCGAGGCCCAAGCGGGCGGCCGGGCACCCGGGGCCAGAAGGCCGGGCACCAGGGGGGCTGGGGCGAGGCCCAGGCGGCGGCCGAGCACCCAGGGCCGAGATGGCCGGGCACCCGGGGTGTCCAGAGGGTTTTGTCCTCCCCGCGGCTGCGTGTCCGGGCACCCGGGGTCCTCTTTCCCGGGCACCCGTGTCTTGCGTTCTCCTCCTCCTCCATGGTTGGTTGGGTCTCCGTGCTAGCCTCTTCATGATCATCTCTTTGGTACCTAAGAGTGCATAACATCTCCGTTTGAGGTAGGACCCAATTCACATGTGAATCCAGATGAAGTTCGAAGAGGAAAGAGTTAACCTCGTTCTCGATGGCACGTGCGCGAGCTCTTGTCATTGGACCTCCTCATGGTGCTTGATGAGCTGTAGTAGCATCCATGGGGATAATGGAGGGATGCTCCGCATCACTGTGGATAGGCCCAAAACCAGTGATAGCAGGCAGATAATAGTTGCTGTTAAAAAATACAGATAATGGCTCCTTTACTGTTTGTTTCCCACCCAATATGAAACTCATAATAGACACCCGAGATTAACCAGGTAGTAAACAGATAATATTCGTTGCTGCGTCGATATGTACCCCACAACCATTTAAAAACTTAAATTTGAGCATTAGTTTGGAGCTGACTCGGAGTCTAACAGGTGAAGAGGATGATAAAGTAGCAGGTAATATTAAGCGATGCATAACGTAAGCAGAAACGAAAGAGTGCGACCTCTCTTGCGGACCCGTGTAGTCCTCAAGGTCATCTACTCAGTTGATGATGGTAATGCAGTTGTGGTGGCTGCCGACGGCGTGGAAGAAGATCTGAGGCAGCGAAAGACAGTCTGGAGGGTGGATCCCTGCTGTGCTAGACCCTTCCATTGTTGGAGTAGCTGAGCTGGGGTGGACGGCAACGCAGCAGGAGCGAAACAAACCACACAAGGTTTTCTTCCACACCTATCTGTAACAGAAGTAATTCTGTAAGGGCTCATTTGAGTTGGAAGATTCTAACAACGCAGGGATAGGAAATACACAGGAATAGGATAGGAATGCACGTGCAAAATAGAGCATTTGCAAATACATGATTTCTGTCAATCTGGGTATTTGGTTCACAGGAATGAGAAGAAGCATGGTCAAATTAAGTGAAACCACAAGAAAATGTATAGTTATAATGCTATTATGCTATTATCACTTAGTCTTGTTCTTCATGAATAAGAATTTAAAAAGGAGGGCCAAGTGGATATTAAGGCCCTGTTTGGATCCTATCTGCTCCGTCACTGCAGCTCCCGGAGCGGAGGGAGCGCCAGCACAATTGCTGGGAGCGGCTCAGACCGCGCTCCTCACATGGAGCGGAGTTAGCAGACCGGAGAGACTCCAAACATGCACTAAAATTCCTATGGTTTTTCTTTGAAAGAGACACTAAAGGAACAAATAATACTTTGGACCCAGGCCACTGCCCTACTAGGTCAACTCCCAGGCCCATCTACACATGCACAACTCCAACACGCAGAAATAAATAATGATGGCTTTCGAGAGAGTCCATCACGGATAGCTAACTTGCCTAGTACCCACTGCTTGTCATATAGGAGATACTAATCGTATTCCTCATTACTACGCGTGCTTAGTGGACAATATATATAACATGTAAAGTAAAATAGCAATGCAACAAGTGTACAACCTCTATGACAAAGCCATGTCGATCTCAGCATCATTGGGTTGGTAGCTGAGGATGCTGGGGCTGATGTGGCTGTCGAAGGAGGGGAAGAAGATCTTAGGCATCTGGAGATGGAGTCGAGGGTACTGCTTCATTGTGATGGAGGGTTTCGT